>JAGDQP010012038.1:0-49842 GCA_022664845.1 Lepisma saccharinum
CCTTCAGAGTGTATGTGCTTGATGAAGATGTAAATCGCTACCCAAATTAAAAGAACTAATTTTACTACTTGTATTTACGAAAATATTACATCTAAAATATCGGATGTAGATTTTCTACTATAATATGACCATACTGAAAATCAAACAATATAGCGTGTGGAATGGATCCTGTTCTCCATTATGCTGTCAATTTCGGAGGTTTTGTCTCTTCACAGAGATTCCTACAGGCAATGAAAGATTACATTAAAACGTACACTTCTAACTGGAATTTGGTTTTATTTTATGGTAACGATCACTAACTTGGTATAAACAGTGGGGAAACGGCGCAGGTTCTAGTACCGTTCACTCAAGCCATCTTCACTGGGTTTTCCAAGAACTTTTCTCGGTCTCAGTAGGTGAATACTAGGATATTACCTTCAATACAAAAGCACAGTGTAGAGATCAAAAGACTGTAACCCATCATCTTCCCAGGTACTTACTGAAAAATGTCATTGTCCAGACGTGATGGACTTAGCTCATATTTGCCACTCCTATTCATAATTTAATACCTTTATTATGAATTTGAATCAAAGTGTGAATCGTAATACGTCATTAACATTTTTCTACGTGTGACATTAATTTGAATTTATTGTTGACCTTTAGGTATCTTAGACTCAGGCCTCGTTTGATATGAATGGAGAAGGTAAGAGTTTTGACTTTATTTCTAGGACTTGGCTGGTGTACTTGAAGGAAAAAAACAAGTAAAACTCAATATTGCAAATCTTAGGATTCGATCCAGATCTATTTGGAATTGTTCAATCACAGTTGTGCGGATCACTATGGGTTTAACAACACCTGTATTTTTATTAGAAGAGGAAAGAAAGTCATTAATTGCTGCAGTTAATTGCATCCCGTTAACAAGGCTAACTAATGTTTATTACTACATTATTACTGCTAACTAGACATAAATCCCTAGAACAGAAATCGATGATTTCCCTATTTGTTTTAAAGAAATGTTATAATAGTTCACACATTCCATTTCCTTGCTTTACTTTATAAATGATATAATTAACACTATTTTGTGAAGTGAAAATACAAGGCACATAATACCTACTTACCAAACCAAAGAAAATGATGCACTCTACTTGGATGTTAACTTCTACGTATCCATTTATCCACAGAAAAGTACGCAAAGTCAGGATAACTTACCTGCAGAAGAAAGAAAATATAATATTATTATAACTAAGAAAATATAATAAATGCTATTATAAATTGAAGTAAAAAAGGTGCGGAGGAAGAAATCAACTTTAGCATATGCTTGAGAGGGTCTGCTCTCAAATTCCAGTGTGTACCATTTTGAGTTAAGTTCTATTTATATTTTTCTAATTTTAATTGTGAAATAATATGGTGAAAGTTTCATTTGAATTACCTCAAACCGCTTCCAAGGTATTCAGTTTAAATTGAAATACTTTGTTTATGTTATTTTGTAAGATTCAGAGTTACCGCGTGGTCGTGCGGACTGGTGCGTTAGGTTACCGCCCACGATATTCGGGTTGAGATTTCACCCGGGATGTGAATATGCTTGTGGATTTTAAAAAGCATTACACTCGTCTCATCGATATATGCTGAAGTTCTGCACTCACACTCTTGGGTCTCGACAATGTTCAATCTGTACAACGTTTCTTTATACAGGCCAAGTCGGAACGAAAAACACACCAACCATTTATTTGCATGAAAGTGCTCTGTGCTTATTCTTTCTATTACGTTGGAGATAATTTCATGTTCTTTTACCTTTCTCGCTCTTGATCCAATCTTCCTGACAAATCTACGTTTTCTCTGTTGCTTTTTTCAACCATATATCCCAATAATTCTGATACTCTTAATACATTACCTATTTTAGGCCAGTACGTATCCCTTCTCTTTATCACTTCTAGATATAATAGTTGTGTTCCTAATATTGCCGTAACGCGATCCCGTAGGTAGTTCTAACGCGCTCTCGGAAGAATAGCAACACCTAACCATGTGGTCCTAAAGTACACCAAATAGTAAGTAATAGAGGAGTAACACCTCTTCAAACGGATGCCAAGAAAGCACAGGAACAGGGGTTGAAGATGTGCCCCAAAATTGAAAAATGGTGACTGAAGGTAATATTTGCAATCAACGGTCCATACAAAATCAAGTTTTGCATAGTTTATCAAAGTTCAAGGGATCCTAGCTTTTTTTTTCACTGATAAATAGCACCTTAAATTTAGTGATCTACATATGTCGTGATGCTCAATCAGAAGTATATTACGTTTTTATCCGATTTGTGATACAACCAGAGACCCTCCTTGTTAGTGAGTAGGTAACCTCAGTAGAGTATCTTCGTTCGGACTTAGCAGAAATTAAAGACATTCAACACATTGTTAAGGTTTTACAAAACCTGTTTCCGAATTTGATTTCTCGATATGTTATATTTCTCGACAAGGACTATATGTTCATCTATATCGGATTACAAGAAACCGTCGGTAGCTCGACGCATAGTACAAGCTCACACAATTTGCTTACTTTGATTAGTGTTTTGTTAACTACTTAATTTAAGGCAACCCGGTATCAGGAATCGATTCTTCAGATATCAGAAACTGGTGTCCAACCAAAGCAAATAATATAATCTGTGTGCGTAACGTGCGTTGTATTTTTGTTACCTATGTTACCTCCAGAACTGCTTATATAAACTCACATTTTGGGTCTTTCTAATTATATTGTTCTTTACATTGCTAGTTTTGTGATTTCTGAATTACTGTTTGCATACTTTTAATAATATTGTTGTTCAAAAGCATTATTTATTGTATATGCAGAACGTTAAATATAAAGATCTGGTTTACGCAATTTAAGTATATTTAAAATTCGAATTAAATATTAATTTTATAACAACATGACATCAATTTAACATGTGTATATAATAGATACATTTTACTTGGCGCACGAATATTAATAAAACTTACAGCCAGGACTATGTTCGGAACTATTTCGTCACAGCAGAAGCCAACTAACGCCCCCAGGATGGATATATAAGTTGTTGTAGTGCAATGTAACTTCACTTAAACCTGGAGAGAAAAAAAAACGGGTAGCGTGGTACAACGAGATATAATGACTATCTCGCTTGTATGGTGCTGCATTATATCTGGAAAGTATTCAAGTTGCGTACAGGTTACAAGAAATTGTGAGATATACTAAGTTAAACTCTTCAAGTGCCAAAAGTCTCTGTGTTATATATGGCATAGAAGACCAAGTGTTTCAGACGATGATACATTACGCTTTGTAGAAATTTCATTACTCTTTTTATCTTTCACGGCTTAAGATCATCTTATGAATACACTTTTACAAGGAAAAATATTGTGCACCTAAGTATCGGATTACTTATGATATGTTTTTCTGTCAGATACAGTCCAGCTAGCTTCTCCAGGCATTAGTTATGGCGGGGAAATGTGAAACGAAGTCACTTATTAGAGCGTTAAGGAGAAAAAAACGAACAGGTATTTTCTTGAGACGGCAACAGGGGAGAAAACTAACAAAAAAATCTCACTGCGGTGGTTTACCCAGGTATGTGTGTGAGCTGTGATATTGAAAATCGATAGCTCTTCAGGCCAAAATGCCAGGGGCGTGAGAGTGTGTGTGCGTGTGTTAGTGTGTGTGTGTGTGTGTGTTAAAAAGAGAAAAGAAACTCCTTCAAGATTTTTTTCGGTTCAGTTGCTTTTTTCTCTTTACCTCCACCACCTTACTAAGGCTTCGATGGGCGACAGTCCAGAACCAATAGCAACCACAGTATTCGACCTGACTCTATATAGTGTCAGCGCTTTCCTCAAGAGGTCCTTCCAGTCGCACGATTTTAGCTCCATGGGTCATCAAGAAAGATGCGCACGACACTCATGCCTTTTCGAGCGACAGAAATGAGGCTCAAAAACGTGAAGAAAAGAATGGAACCTAAGGAGCAGAAGGAGTAAAAAACACAAAAGGTAGGGGTGGATAAAAAGGGAGGATGCAACACGAGAAAAGAGGGGAATTTATTTTGTTGTACTTCTCCTACTCACTTTCGTCTCCCAAAACCTCGAATTCCTTCCGATTCTCACTCCTGCTGGGTGGCAACAGCACCCCCATATGGATCACCGCCAGCAATCCTAACAACGTTCAATTGCATCACGTGATTATTGGAAAAAACTTAACGTCGCTTTTTCGCTGCAAATTACGACCAAAGCGGGTGGAAGGAGGAAGGAACTACTGTAAAATATGATGCTACGCTCCTTTCTTTCTTTCTCTCTCACGCTATTCTTCTGTCGCTTCTGTACGCTTTTCTGATTTAGGTGTATCCGGGCTGAAGCTGTTATTCAATATTTAATACTGAAGTGTTATCTACGTCATGTATTACATTATCCGACATTTGTTGATTTGACAGGTTTTGACATGACGTGCCTAGTAATCCCGATTGAAGGGGTGGGGAATGCACAATAATGAATCAAAATGTTGGTGTCCAATGTGTGCATAATTTTCAGAATAACAGTTCAAGTGATATGCTGGGCGAAGAGAATTACAAAAGATCCAGCTCTCATTATGAGTGGGCTACTTTTCTAAATTGCATCAAGCTTTTCTACCTTTGCTAAAACTTCTAATAGTTAAACAGAAGGAATAAAATATTCTTCTGATATAATTTAAGTAACAATTTTATATTTCCGGTAAGTAAGAGAGGGTGGAATATATAATCAAACCAGCTCAATTATTGAGGAGGCAACTTTACATCTTAGTCCGAGATGTCCCTGACCCAGGATCAGCGACCGCAACATACTGCATATTTTTCGTAAATAATTATGGGATTAATGAGTGAGCACGAACTAGATTCAACATATACACAGGGCGGGGCAGAAATAAGTAAATGGTTTATAATTGGCGCCACGCTTACGGAGTTCTAAGTAGCACGATAAAACACACACTGGTGTGTAGAGTGGTTCATAGCCTCTAACCACCATGAACGTTAGTCGCGACAACACGGAGCGTTTGCTATAGAAAAGTGTTTAAAATTGTTATTCTGCTACTTTTACCAGAACGTTTTTAGACTATGTTTTAACATAGAAATGAATTGAATTGAAAAGTTATAGTGCGCCGAATTACATTGACTTGGAATAAAGAGTTTTGACCTGCTGCATCTGTTGTGATAATAAACTCCAGGTAATCCTCCAAAAGCACGAATCTCAGAAAATGTGCAAGAAGTTAGATCAACATTTCAACGCGGCTGTAAGTGTTCTGTCACTAAATCGACACGAGAAGAATTTAAAATTCTATCCCTTCAAAATTCAGATGGTGTAGCAATTTTTTCATGTGTTTTAACGAAATTCAATAAGGTTTGGCATATTGGAACCTTTCCATTTGTTTCAGTTTATGGTACTAATGAAAATCGTATGTTATTTATGCAAGTTGTATTAATTAGTTGAACGCAACATTATTTGGAACTAGATGTACCTGCAGTCTTCGCCCAGACTGAAGGTGGCTGACTGTGGTACGTGTAGTGGCTACATGGCCCCTTTGCAGCCCGTATTAATGTGCAAATATGCTTCTCGTTATAGAAAACGTACCAACAGAAAATATTTATACTAGGTTGGCAACAATGACAATTTGAATTTTTGCAGGGTGGGAATTTGCACAGTATTTTTTTTCTAGTGTCAAATAATCTTCATTCAAGCTTCTGTACGGATACATCAAATTGTATGGGTACCATTTAAGAAATACATGTTTAATTAGATTTGCAACACTGAGAACTGGGGTACTTGGAGACGAGGACACCCTGAGTGAGCTCTATTGTGTCTGATTATATTAATACCAAGTTTGGTTCGGAAATATACAACGGTATAGAAGCAGTTTAAAAAATTGAATTTAAAGAATAGGTTGGGAACACTAACAATTGCGGCGACCCGCATTACCTCTAGTACCTCTTCCAGTACCTAATATTCATTCATGCAAAATTTGGTATCAAATAATAAAACAACCATATGCAAGACATTAAAAAAAATAATTTTAAAGTTGATTTGGTGAATTGTCACATGATTGCTTGACTGGATGCCAAGACATTGACAAGTTGTAAAACGCTGTCTCGTGAGTCAGTTTGTACATGGAGCAACTTGATCATGGCAAGGAGATGTAAAATATTAGGGTTTAAACGGGACATAGTAGTGAGTTCTAGGTGATATTTTTGTTGCGCGAACAAGGAATCCACGGTGTCACGTGTATAATAAGGATATCTCGTGTAAGGCACTACTATCATGGACAGCGTTATGGTATATTATTCGACGGTTAAACGCGTTAGTGGTGTTCTAACACTTGTTTGTGGTGCTCCTTGTCTTCGGTAGAATTGGTGGTGAGTGGAGGATAGTGGCAGACTGTTTACGCTCATTGAGCATTTATACATTATATACATTCACTACTTACATTACACACATTCCGATAAATTCCTCATATATGTGCACTTTTCTCTTCCCTTGGCTTCTGATCTGTATAATACATAACGTATACATTTTCCCTTATTTTCTCCAATCTCTTTATAGAAGTGGCGAATCACTTGTTTTCTACTATTTATATATCCTATACTATTTTCCCTTTGTAACATATTAAACTATAAGTATCTCACATATATATTAATTTAATTTTAACTATTCACTTGTAAATACATTTTAACAGGACACAATAGTCCAATTGATCTAAGTTTAGATTAGATTAATGCAGTGGTCGACCACGGGCACTTGACTGTGACCAGTGACGTCTAGATACAATTGTCCATAGTAACAGAGGAGATGAGACACTACCTCAAATCACATCCACAGATGATGTAGGATTACAGGCCCATATAATAGTTTTCATGGTATATATAAATACAAGACCCAGCACCAAGTCCCTGCTAACACAACAACATAGGATACAACGCCTCAACTGGGCTTGTGAACGTGGTAATTGGACCCCCAGAAAACTGGCAAAATTTGGTGCGGTCCGATGAGACATGGCTTCGGTTGTTTCGGGCTAATGGTGGGGTTCAAGGGTGACGCACATCCAGTTGTCAACAAGGTCATGGACTCCAGTTGTCAACAAGGCACCGGGCAGAAGTTTCATACTGTTGTGTGGTTTGCTCATATCACATGAATTGGATCCGCTCCTCCTCTTGAACACCTCAAAGACCTTTGTTCATTGCGCTGCACCACTTTTTAATCATTTGCAACCCTACGTGTACTTGAAGGGAATGGTTTGCGGCCAGCTTTGACAAAAGCTGTAGCTCCCGTATTTAAAAGCTCACCAGCTTGTTTAGGTCGTTAATAACAATTCGTTAATTTTTCATAGGGCCAGAAATACACCATGGCTCAAAATCTCTCTAGAGATTTTCTATTCACTTGTGGAATCGATGCCTTGTCGAGTTCCAAACTTGATGTTATCCAACACTCTATTCCAAGACTTTTGGTATGTAAATGTAAATGCAAAAGATATTACGTGGGCATTAAGAACCTTGAAAATAATTGGAAAATCAAACAATTATTTACTGCAGGACAAAACTACTAAAGAAAACTTTTGCAAGAAATATTTATTTCTGTCCCTATCAAACATAATTAAATATAACTTATAATTTCAAACATTCTTAGACATTCTACAACATACGAAACTAACTATTTTAAAGTCCCTGGTTTCGGATCAAACAAATTTGTGTGTGCAGGTACATTCAACGCCCCAAACAACCCCCCTCATTTTAGAAGAACAATGTAAATAAGGTAACGATTTTGACACGATGTAACATGATAATAAGAGAATGTTCCGAACGTTACAATCAGTATTTTTTTACAAGATCCATTGTAACTATCTGTCAGGTTCTGTTCAAAATTCCCCATGGCCGAGATTTCATCCGCTTTCAACTTGAAACTACAGCCGACTTTGATAAGCTCACTGCATACTGCAATCAATTGAAAATACAATATGCCACTGATGTCACTAAACAAGACGTCGGCATACGGAAATTGCCAATGGACACTCTCCCTCAGGATATACAGCAAGAATTAGCAGACTATCCTGTCACTTCAGTTGTTCAGATGTACCGAAAAGACTCATGAAAACATTCTATTACCACTCTTTCTAGTCGCTCTTACAAAACCATTTCAGCTACAGGAAATCTACAATCTCGAATACATTTGTCACTATAGAATCTCTATAGAAGCTTATCGAGGATGTAACTATGTCCAATGTTGCCGGTTCCAGAATCTACGACATAGTCAGATGACCTGTTTTATGGACCCCTGATGTCTGAAATGCGCAGGATATCACCTCACAAGCACCTGTTCTAAGGAAACTTGCCAAGATACATAAAAGTGCGTTAACTGTGGAAAAGATCACCTGGTCAACTTCAGAGGATGCAGTACCTTTCAAGCCTTCAAAGTTAAAAAAGCCGTCAACCATCAAGATTCCAACAGTGCACGCACTAATACTCCACAATTCTAATCAAATTATCTTTCCCACAAGAGTTGTGCCAAACACCACAAGACCTCGCAGTCATCCCAATTCTGGCAATTACAATTAAAATTACAATCTAGGCATTTCACTTTCAAATTTATTTCAACTTTTTCAAGAAATACATTTTCAACATGTTTTGGAAAAACTAAACGCAGGTCTCCATAAATTCGCAATAGACCAAGACAATACTACAAGAATTTCAGCCATAATCGAAACCATCATGAACATCTTCAAGCATTAATCATTCAAAATAATTCAAATTGAAATATCATCACATGATTGGTTCAAATAACCAACACACTATCATGATTGTTCCAAGTTACCAGAAATTACAGAAGACATCTCCAACTCTTTCTTCTCCATTATCACATATTACAAGACTTCATATTGCATGATAACCATTTTCGACAGTCACCACGACAGTTGCGGTGGAAATAAAACACGCATCTACTTCAACGGAGTCATTGGAATATATCATATGAAAGGCAGGAACTTCACAGCTTGAAACTTCTCTCGTGTAAACCTGTCAGTAAAAACCAGGAAACCAGGTTTCTCCTCACGATTAACATAAATGAGGACTGAAAACATGTTATTGACTGACTGACTATCCAAAGATAACATATGATTACACAGGCTCAATAATTTTAAAGTTGTCCGTATACGGTAAATGAATCTACGTGAAAGTCGTTTCTAAACATGTAACAA
This sequence comes from Lepisma saccharinum, assembly GCA_022664845.1. NCBI lineage: Eukaryota > Metazoa > Arthropoda > Insecta > Zygentoma > Lepismatidae > Lepisma > Lepisma saccharinum. The sequence goes on from JAGDQP010012038.1 coordinate 9,193, forward strand.
TATTAGGTAAATAGAGTTAATTTACTACATCAACGAGTATTTTTTACATAGTATAATCTAACAAGGGAAGTACGCTACATCGAACTGCCGTAATCGAGTAAAGTTGAATTGAAAATACGGAGTTCTGTTTGCTCGACAATCCGTCAAGGTAATTGATCTGTGAAACCCCGCATTTTTACTAGCGATATTTGAATGATGAGAAGCACAACGTTGATGAAGAAACAATACCAACATTTCCGACAAAAGATCAGTACACGAGAAGTAAAGGTATGTGCTAAGTAAGTATTACACTGATTTGAAAAACTGCTACAAGACACAGCTGCTTTAAACAATATACATATATTAACATTCGGTACGTTCAGATCCGATATGTCCCAAACCAGAAGATGACATTGGAGTCTCTTCTTCATCATCAAATTACAAATGTGGAGTTTTGATGAAGTGATTAAATAACATCGGAACGGAGCAATATGCACACCTGACAATTCACTTTCACTTGTACTTCCATTATGTGCTGTAGATGAAGTTTCCAAACTGTTGGAACTATCATACCGACATCCATTTTTTTCTCCATCGTCACAATGCCTATCCCTATTCTTCTTCGAGTTTGTATGATTTTCTATTAAGTCTTTTGCACTATAATGCCATGTAACATGCATGCAAATAGCTCATCCTCCACTCCAATTACATTTTCAGTCAGATCTACACGTTCGCCGTACATTTTGCATCAGCACCTTAACGTTCGTCGGGTTAATTTATTTCATCCCACTCATGTCTTTAGTTGCACTGCCCACCGTACACCGCAAAGGTCTATCTCGTTCTGCCTATTTAGCTTTGCTGCGTAGAAACTAGTACGCTGACCTTGAAATGATGCCAGCGGACACACTTAGCTTTACAGATGAATGGCTTTGACAGGACGTTATATTTTAAACACGTGGCCAGTCGATTTCAGCCGTTCGAGCTAGGGTACTTCTCTTATAAGTATTAAGATATATGTAGAAGAGAAAAATCTTTCTAAGCAACATTATACAGGATGTTGCAAAAATATCAGTCCATTTGTAAACGATTGTCAATAAAAAACGAAGCAATGAAGGAACATGAAACATATTACTAATTCTTCAGTAAAAGAACCATTTAAAGGAAAATACATTTGAGGAAATACTTACACAATTTCTAAGCCCCTGTTGTTCATCGAAGCATCGGACCACCGGTCATCACATTTCGCACTGTTCGAAACTTGTAACATGACAATCATGAACACCAAAGACCCAGATTTTCAACAAAACCTCGGTAAGATAAGGGCCATTTAGAATATAGCTTGCCTAGAATACTTACGCAATCTCCACATGGATTGTCTAGCACCGTTTGAGGCAAAGCAGAAATCTCCGCCGTGATGGTCTTCGTATGGTGTGAGGTTTGTGGAGGAAGACTTTGGATTATAACTTTACAGTAAATAATCGCAAACTTGCAGGTCAGAAGAACTAGCAGGATAATTCTTCTCCTTTAGAGATGACAAGCCCGGGAAACAACTCCTGAAGAAGGGGCATTGAAGCACGGCAGAAGGGGAGGGACGGTAGGAGGGTTTATCCATAAACAAGGCCAAGCACATTGAATTGTATTCTGGGTTAGTTTTGCTTAGTGTTTTTAAACCACGTTTACAATGTCGCATCGTGTATAAAATTAGATAACATTATGATAGGCTATCTTTGACAGAAACAAAGCTTTTTGCGTGTAAAGGAATATGATTCACTATATATTCATAAGAACAACAAAGCAAGAAAGATTGAATCTATGAACCAATATCGTATCATTAATTTTGTATTCATGACAATTTATACTGGATTATTGACAAAGCATGCAGCTGCTGCATTTGCCCTTATGTTAACAATGCTCTTTTCGTGACGGGTATGTAACCCTTTGTATGGCTCAAACAAGAGTATGTAGTTTGTTTCAGTTTCGTATTTATTCATTGGTTTTATTCTCCGCAACTGGAATTGGTATAGAGTGTGTGTGTGTTGTGAAAAATGATAGCTTAAGTCCGTAGAGATTCAAAGTGAATGGGTTTTATTTGTCAGATGCCACTGACCGGAGATCGCGTGGTTACGCTCAAAAGACCCGGATGAAGTGGTCACCACAAAGTAATATATTTTCTTCCTTCTCTTTGCTAATTGCCAAGAGACTATATGATCTAGCCACACGCACTGCGAGAATTTTCAGTTTGTGTTTCATAAATAACGTATTTATTTTTGCATTTCTTAGCGTATGGAAACTAAGAACCAAGTATGGCGTATATTGATTCTACCTGCTTCACGTGCTCTCTGTGGAAGTAGATGTATAATAAAAAAATACGATCAAAACAGTAAGGACTTCCGTTATTCAATAAATAAGAGTGTATTGTATGATTAATACAATTAGCAAAGTATATATTAATATTTAAGATGTGTACGCGGAAATCTGTTTACTTTAAAAGAAACACAGGTATACACATACACCCACCCATATATATATATACAAGGAACGATAATAATATATCTTGTAATCAAGAAACAAGAAAATATTATATGTGTAAAAATGTTCATTTAATATAATGTTAAACAATTCTAAGAAATGTATAAATTTCACAAAATTCAGCAGTATAAAATTAAAGGAAAAAGATTTAGCTTACTAATTTGCTTTTAAAGCAGTGTAGCAAATTTCAAAATGACTTACGTCACTGTCATTTAAGTTTCAAATATTATTGAAATTACGATTGCGAGGACTTGACAATAACTTTAGGCTGTTTCCCTTTACGTCTTATAATGAGTTTGAACTTGTTGAACCAGTGTTGTAGGGTCATAGCTGGCCAGAAAAGTTTCCTCAGGAAAAAATATATGGAAACATTCAGAACTTATTTATTTATGCTGATGGAAATATTGAATATGAATCTGATGGAAATATTGCAGACAGAAATCTTGTGCTTAGATTCACGGATTACATTAATGACGTTCATTTGAAACTTGCAGAAGTGTTTGAAGGATGTGGTACTAAAGTTGTATATATTTGCATTCGTTTTATGATTGCTGGTGCCGTGCAGGTAAAAGTAGGTACTTCGTGCAAAGTTTAGTATTCTACATTTACTTGCGGTCTTGTTCTTTCGTCTTCGCATTCGCCTGACTGAATTATTTAGCATCCTAAAGGGCCAGCTATGCTAATGACGACAGGACATGTTTAATTTTGTATCCATGTTCTAGAAAGAAGGGAGAATTGTTCTGAACATAAATTACTGACCATTAACTATAACCTAATGATTAAACGGACTGCATCTCAACGCAACATATTGTTCAACATTTCAGACTCTTTGTGCAGCAGATACAGTTGCAAAGCGCGGCTTTCAACATCTTCTGTGCACTGATTCCTAACTAAATGAACTGTCTAAATTTGCAAGGGACGGAAAGTTAATAGTTTATGTTCGTAGTAAGTATACCTGTAAATGAATGTATGTTTTGTATACATCAATGTATTAGGTTAGGAAAATGAAGAGGCACGAAATCTAAGTGTATGGAAACGAGGAAACTCGTTCAAGCTTTATGGTTGTTGATCATATTTCCGTTTCAAGAGTGGATTCAGTTTCCCAAGTGTTCGACTCCTTTCCATTAGATGTGGACGTTGCACAATTGGTGACGAGTCACGGTGAGTGAAGTGACTTCGAGACATACCGTCGGTTAAAGAATAGTGGTAATTGACGTGTTAGGAGCTATTAAAACACAATAAGGAACACCATGCTTAGTTTATTAAAATACTATTATTATAGACGTCAGATTGATAGCTGTACTCACATTATCTATCAACGATTAGTTTCTTAATATTATATGAATAAAGAAGCTATTTTATTTCTTAATTAATAACATTATTTATTAAAATTTCCTTGTTAAAATACATACCCATTAAACTATTTGAACTGGTCTTAAAGACGAATAAAATAACTATGAAACCCAAGAAAATAACTTATTAAAGGGCGTAATATGTTTGGATGCTGCAAATATTCTACACTTTAAACTCTTTCCGACAACCAATTTGAGTTAAATATAAAGTGAAATCAATTAGTTTGTTCTAATTGGAATCCTTTATAAGAATTCCGAAAGAAAACTATTTCTCACAAGTACAAGTGTAATAATAATAATAAGTTGAAAGCACTTAGAGTATAGACGACACACTGTCCTTGAAACAGTAACCTAAAATTATCAACTTAATTCAAACAACAACTCTTGAATAAGAAAAGCTTAGAAGGACTGGCATCTGCAACGGAACTAAAAACCAAACAGTAAAACGTCTACAAAACTAAAATTCAATTAGGTATGTAATATTTATAGTATATCTCCACTAAATTACAGTTGCTTATTTACAGATATAAACATTTATAGCAGAAGAGAATGAGTTTGCCACTTTGACTGAGAAGGAGAAATGCGTTTTACATCTGCTGAATGATAATCATATAGATCAGATATCTTTTTAATCTGAAGAAAACACAAAAATTTGTTGTGTATGTAATTATCTGTTTGATCTCCATCACAATAATGTTTAACAATTATTTTTGTTCTTCATCTGCTGGTTTTCCGTTCTTATCTTCATCCTTTGTTCCTTTTTGTTGCTTGTTACTTGTGGACCTCTTGGGGAAATCACACACACACAAACATAGATAAAAAGAAAGAATCTTTGCAAGCTGCAGAAGGGCGGGGAGAGTTGAAGGACGACGTGGTGAGCTACCTTTTGTCGCCGAGAAATCTTTTGTGCTTCTGCCTAACGCAATTTCCGTCCGCTCCATTGTCTGAGCGACAAGCCATTGAAGGTGGTGCAAAGATTCGCTTGTTTTTTGAAGGAATGAGAAGAAGAAGACAGGGAAGGGGTCCAACTAAGAAGAATTCCCGAATCTAAGATTGCACTCACAGCAGAACACACGGTTTTTCTTCTGCTGGGTCCCACAGCCACCAGAGAGGACAAAAAATCTTCGTTCTCCGAACATAGGGTCTTTGTATTCTCTGCAGTTTTTTGTCTGTGTATGTGTGTGTGTGTATGAGAAAGAAAGGGAGAGAGAGAGAGAGAGAGAGAGAGAGATCTTGGCAAGACTATCCATATTGCCATTACATAACGTTACATAAGCAGCAAGCAACTCGTGAAATAAAATACCTAGGTAGGCAAGTGCTAACAAAGAAATGGTGCATTTCAGGAGAGAAAAACTGATATAAAGGAACATATTGCCATAGTGAAAGAATACGTAAACGTAAAAAAAAATGAATTGGAACAGGAAATGTGGACATGTGGATACATTTTATGTTACAATCAGATTTCACAAAGACGAATAAACAGGCAGGCAACATTGTTGAAAACATCGTGCAATGTAGAGTAAAATGTTGAATTAAAGCATGATTCTGAACAGATATTACTCTAGCACTTCAAAAATAACTGTGATAAAAAGGAGAAAGATAGCAAATCTAGATACAAGTAGAAATTATGAAAAGTTATGTCTTTCAGTAAACGAAAATTGGACACAAGTAAGTAGAGGTGAATATTTGTTTCGTATTTTGTGTTAAAGGTGGAGTTAGCTATTGTATATTTAGAAATGAATATATGTGTTCATGAACCCAACTTATATTTGTATTTGAGACTGAACATTAAATTGAAGATTTTAATTACATTAATTGTTTATTTTCTCTTATTAGAGTTATAAAGATGTAGTAGTTGCTGAATTGCCGACTTCAGTTATAAGATTAATTATTTTAACGTTTCAAGATATCAATAAACTGATTAATGAAAAACAAATCCAATTTACTGTGAATACAAATCTTATTTAATCGAAACAATTTTCTTCTTCAGCTTTATGTTGAACAGTACACAAGAAGAAAACTACTAAAATATAGACACGGAAGTACTATATTCCGATCGGCATCGTCTAAATCTTTATACTGTGTGTTAGGAGGAAAATTGGTATCAAATGTATGTATGTTGATAAATGTTAATTATTTAACTATACAACGGGCGATGATTTGTGTGCGATTTTCTCCAAATTAAAGAGAGAGTAATTTTTTAAGTTACAAAAGCTGTCCTCAAATCGGCCTAAACACTACGAAGTTATTCGTAGAATAAATTTTACCACCAGGAAACAACTTTTGATCGTAACTGTACATACACCCAAGTATAAGAAAATAATAAAAACTTTTTAAAACATATTTAGCTTAAACAATTCGTACTAAAAAGTAAAAAATAATTTTGTTTATGCATGACTAAAGAGAAAAGCATGGGGCACACAAATTGAAGAATTTATAAAGTGACTGTATATGAGAGCATGATCCATGCTTTTCTTTTTAGTCATGCATAAACATTTTTTTTGTACTTTTTAGTTATTGTTTAAGAAAAGTATGATTTTAAAAAGTTTTTTCTATTATTTACCTCGCACCATTTCGGTGTTCGGATACTTTCCCCCGACCCTTGTGTTCTAAGCTCTTTTGTCACCCAAATCCTAAAGTGTTCTGCAACCAGTCAAAGGCAACATCTTTACGTGCTATTATTTATTTTAGGATAAAGAAGTTCTTACTAAAAAATAAAATATGCCTTTAAAATATATAAATAGATAGAAATATATGAAAGTAACAATGGAATATTGTATTTTAACCCAACTTACGTCACTGTGCAAAATTTCATCGTTCTATGACGTCGGGAAATGAGTTAAATTAAGGTTGTAAGATTTGAGAACACAGGAACCATTGTAAATTAAAGAAAAGTATGTAAAAACACTTTATTTACTGTTGTTCTGCATATACATACATACAATAAAACACGCGCACATATATACACAGGAAGACAGAGAGAGCTGTAAGATGTAGGTCATCCTGAAAAAAATGCTCCCATTCTTTAGTGGAAACGCTGTCACGTAGCTTGCCACTGTGGGTTTTGATCCTGATAGAGCCACACAGTCAGTGACAACATTCTCCTAGGGCCTTGAGACAGCGGTTCCTGTGCAGGATGACTATTGGAGCGGATGTGTGATACACGAGCGGCTTTGCGAAGTGACGGAGGGAGGCCGAGATGTTGTTTCGTACGTCCGCAGAGACCTTTTTTTCTCTCTCCTTACGCCCCACCACCACCGAAAACATCTACTCGCTTCTCCAGCTTATAGTTCTCCAACCTCCTTCATCTGCCTCTCCCAACTGCATCGAGTAATAAACCATGAGACCTATGTTTCCGGACGCCAAGCGACGTCACGTCCCTTTTACCTGCTGCTTGGCACTCTCCAAGAACGCTAAGCAAGCTGCAAGACGCCGTCTGGCTTGTGCTGTGGTAAGGGTTTAGTTATCTTGAAAAGAAATGGGAGAACCTCTACTCTTTGGCGTATTGAAGGCAAGATGGAAGAGGCAAATTTTCCCTTTTTTTCTATCGTTTCGTAGTATACGTGAGAACTTTGTTATCACACACTGTCACCGAAATATAGCTTTGAGGTACCAAGCAATACAAAAAACGTCAGCAAGAAGTAACCGTCATGGACTATCGTAGACATTTTAAGTTAAATAAATTTCAAGAGGAAACATGGTTTGAAAAAACGCATTTTAATTTCACCTTTTACTGTAATATTATAATACGTGAGTTTGTGGATTAAATATAGCTTCGTACGCAATGGACATATTTTATCAAAAAGTATTGTATAACTTCACCTACTTCATGATTTTATCGTACTTTCCTGAATTGATTTTCTGAACAATGAACATGATATGGGGCCTATTAGCTGGAAATCCTTCACATCATCTCTTACGTTTTTTGTTCTATTTTGGAAGTTAAAGGTTAGTCATGGGTAGATTACTAAGGCCAAAGATTGTCTTCGCCTTCGTAATATTACAGTCTAATGATTTCCACTATGCATGTTATGCACGTAAATGTTTACAACAAATATTACAACACTGAGCTAAAAGTGAAAGGATTCAAACCCTTTTTCCTTCATCGAAAATCCTACACAGTAGGAGGCAGTACAGAACGCTTAAATGTATTTTTCACTGATTTATCATAAGTGTACTATTAACGCAATCATACCTGATGTTGATAGATGCTGAGTTAGAGTTCATTCGTGAATCATGGACATATTAGTTTAACTAAACTATTCTATTAACTTAGATCAGGTAAAGTAAATTATATGGACGGTACCATGGGTTACGCCCTGCCCAAAGTTAATTTAGACAACTGTAGAACAACAAGTTTTTATAAAAGAAAAGACGCATGTAATACAAGAGTTGAGTGGAAAGCACTGTCAACAGAGATATTATAATAGGAAGGCGCTCGAAACACAATCTGGTGGTAAAATATGTAATTAAAAGGAACAATCTCTAGTATAGGATATTTTATTCCTGATGTGGGAAGAAACAAGGCACTATGAGGTAAATTGATTTCAGTTCTCCTCTTAAAATTGTCTGAACAATGTTTATGAACTTGGAAGAAGGCTCCTGGATAAAAATTAAGGCTGCACGTGTCGTAACACAGACCTGTTTACAGGGACTTAACCGGACTTACTTCTGGTAACAAAACACTTGTGGTACAATTTGGAGGCTGAGTGAATGCTTTATCGTGGTCGAGAAAATGTAAGAGGACAATCCTTGTGCTGGACGCTCCGGCATTCCAGAGAACATCCCACCCCTTATGACTTAGATAATCTTCATGTATGAAAGATGCTCTCTCGCTTTGCTAGAAACTATAGTGGTGCTACGATAATATATGCCAAGAGCGAGTCATTGCAAATAACCCATAGAAAGGAACCTTCGCAAGCAACAGATTTGGAATAACATGATTCATATGGAGAGTGATCATATAGTTTGACAGTTATCCTAAATGCATGTATAACGAAAATTTCACCCATATATTCTCTACCCTCGTATCGATATATGCTGTATTTGTATATGTACGAAGCAAGATGTATGCATGGTTAGAAATCGTGTCTATATGCGCAGGGCAACCAAGAGCACCACGAGTTTCACTTCTTCTTTGCAGCGTCTTGCAGAGCTTATACAACCCACTAAACGCAAATGTGGATTTGGTTGCATAATATTCCAGATCATTCAGAGAAATCATAAATACATACTTGTAATTAGAAATATGGAAAAAGGTGAAAAAATCTACCAGAGGAACAACAGTGCTTCACAAATATCCGTTGCTTGGCATAGAAAGGTATGTTAAAAGTAATAAACGGATCAGAACTGTGATGGAAGACGACTTTTGTACGTTAAAAAAGAGTATTTTATCTTCTTTTTTTAATGGCCGTGTAAGTATACGTACGAAAAACAATCCCGGAATGTTATGTATATTATTTATTTAATTTATATTTATGAACCTGAAAGACAGCTATGGCTTAAGACCATAACATTCCTGAGGAATGACATGTGACCTGCCAAACGCATAATGCATGTTAAGTACAGCAAAATCTTATCTGTAGTGAGAATACATATTAGCACACAGATTCTTCTGTTGAACTCTTTCATTTGTCTGTTTCTAGAGAATTGCAATTTCACTGTTGATCAATATTTCAAGTGTCCGAAATCAAATCGAACCCAATGCTGCTATTAGACCATCAAGCATGTGAAGCATTCAGTTTCTAAAATATATTCTTTTTTATCGTAAGAAGCATCATGTCTGTAAATATTTCCGCTACATCCTTTAATGACCTGTAAATTTTTCAATTATATATTGAATGGTTATAGTCAAAGCGTGGTTGAAAATAATTTATACGCATGATCGATATTATTATAAATGATTATTTCTACACACAAGATAATAAGCGTAGTACTGTTGTTACATTTCAAATCAAATCAATACTAGGCACTCTGCTGTGGAAGCGCAGATGCAAAATAGTTTCTTTGCAATGAGCTCGAAGAGAGCAGCAACGTCTTGAAATCACCATTTACGGTCCTTAAAGTGAAAGTGAAGTGAAGCCATCCGACAACTAATCACTAAATGGACAAGTTTACTAGCAGGTTGACACGTTCCCGTTGAAAAGTAAATAGTTTTCGCAAAAAAGAGGCACACTGTTTTTTATTTATATTGATACTTTATAATCAATACTATAAATTAACAAGAGTTACTAAATGATTCTAATTTATGTATAAGTTGATATTATCGTAAAAGATAACTTTAACATGTGCCGAGGGATAAAGTACCTTTAGACTTTAGCAAAGAACTCATTCACAACTCATATATATTAACGTTTGGCTACAAAAGCAATTAATTCACACTGATTATAACACCAAGGACAAGTGATTTATTAACATAGGGTGCGTGAGAATTATATTAACACTCGTAGCAATTAGGCATGGAAAGTTTAATACGTAACACATTACTACAGCTGTTGGTAGGGCATTACAAGATTCGTAGGGCAAACCTTCATCTGTGACTTCTCAACCTGTTACCCACTGTTATCCACAGAATAATGTAAACGACTGCATGTGACGCGTAAAACAATTCGACAGAAATATGTTGAAATTGATTGGACCACAACCGTAATTCTTTCCTTCAATTCATCGATATTATGCACTTTCCTGGAATACATTCGTTACAAGGATACCAGGACGTTAACCATATCGTCACAAGGATAAATCACACCATGTTACCTATGGAGAATAGGAAGGACAATGTAAATGTCAATTCGAACTAACTGTTGCGTAGGACATCAGTGAGCATCGAAAGCACACAAGAAATTAACCTTTGAGGAGGTAGGTTAATGCTCACGAATGAGGAGCGGGTTTTCAGTACCAAAAATATGGTATTATTCGGTTCACATGGCCACTAGCTTGAAGTGCGACTTCATCTCTAAATGGAATTTGGTTCAAAATATCAGAGTCAATACCTGTCGTTTCTGGTAGCACACTAGCCGTACACGTTTTTGATTGTCTCTAGAGGCCTGAATTGCTTGGATTTAGCCTAAATTGTCTGACATAATACGACCACATTACGACGTCCTGCGTCTCGATTCTCCTCACCGTTTCTTGCTGCTTTCCTGTTTAAAACTTCATCGACTGGTTAACTTTCCAGATATACGCTAAAGTGACTTCTACACAACAGCGATGCTCATTTCTTTCTGTTCTGAAATGGCGTTTCCTTTGTAGTTATCAGACACCGAGTCCACTAACACAAAAGTCTCGTACATGCGGTAAACTTTTGAACGGATGGATGGATCTCGGTGAAATCGTTCGTAGAATTTATTGCCAACAGCCAATGACTTCACCAGACTTGCGACAACTCTTCTTCGTTCTAACATGAATATGAACTATTCTGTTTTGTAAAGAAAGAAAGTCGGTTACACGTGTGTTATACGATCATTACAATGTTATTCACATCCCATGTTGTCATATATAGTAACAGGGTGTCGGGAGTGTCATACTCAAGATTACAAAAGATTACCTCACTGACGTGTCAATATATTTATGGTTGTTTGTGGAATATTATACAGAATATTACCCGAAGTGCATTTCTTGATAACTCCTGTTCAAAGATTAATGTGATCTGTTTCTTTTATTGAGTTACATCGAAGGGAATTTTGATTCACCATGCTGATTTGATGAGTTTCAACTCGTAGGAAATGCCAGCGTTGGAACATGCACGTTATGAAATTTTACTTCTAAATGATTATTCAATGCTATCCAAGCAACATAAGATGTAAAGGTATAAGGTAAACTAAATTACATTTTTAACTGCGACTGAAGTTTGTCAGTTTTTAATTATAATACATTCCTTCCGTATCACGATTCAAATTAATTCCTCCAATATTTATAAAATTTTGTACTAGACTAGATTTGAAATATATAATAAAATTCAAAATTAAAGTGTAGAGAAATTTGAAAACTTTCTTTGAAGTTCGTGTTAAACCATATTTTTCCAAGAATATTGTTAATCTTAATATTTTTGTTTCCTTCTAATCTACATATCTTAGTGTTGTATTCTTATCATTATACGAGAGCAGGAAAAGTGTATTTGTTAGATATAAGGCTCGTTTAGTAAACTTATTGCGCTTGACCCGAATCCTTTTTCGTATTATTGCATTTGCCACATGACTGATTTTATCTTTACACTGAAGGTTCTTTTGTGAATTTTTAAGCTTCATTTAGCTTCTGAATTTATGCGAATAGAATAAAAAATCCACTAGTTATTTGCATAGTGCATGACCAACTTACACACGCCTGTTGTTTAAGAAAAAGTTAAATTAAAAGCATAAGCTGGGGGGATCGGGGAATATGGTGTATCATATAATCTATGGAAGACGCATTATTATTATTGCTGTTATTGTAGTAACAGAAGGAGGGAGAATTTAGTGGTCTTTGACAACATACAATACTTTACAGTTTGTTTTGCATTGTGTTTTCCATATCAATGTATATAAAATTTAAAACACTTCTACTTGGCTAGTAGTAGTTGAATAATGTTTCCTTTCCTTAAATTGTCCATAACTATGGAAATCTGACGAAATATTTTTTCGTACCTCTATAGCACAGAAAAAGAGAGAGAGAAGGGGAGAAAGCGAGAAAAATAAACGTACAGTGAGTTCAGAATATGGATAGAGAAGGGGATGGAGAAAATAATTCTTAAGATACAACCTTATGGCTGAGTATAATATTTGAAGAATTTGGGTTTTTAAAAAACTTAACTGGACGATTTATGTATTTACTTAATCTGCAATAGACATTCACACATCCAACTAAAAGAGTACTATGAAATGCATTTAATACAAATATCATATCTTCGAGTACAATCTTCCCATATATTACAGCTTGAAATATCCAATTATTTATTTTGTTATATTTAACACGGACTTTTCAATTTTCATGTGACATTGTTTCCTTTGCATATGGAATACAAGTTTATATTCATCAGGGAAATGAATGGCTCTTACGTTAATGGTTGTGCAAATTCTGCATGGAAGAGATTTGTAGACTTCATCAATCCTGTTTTTAAATATATATTTCAAGAGTTTAATCGCAAGTTCACTAGTTGGAATGCACATAGGTATTAATGAGCTGTATCAATAAGGGCGTCCATTCCCAAACTGGTCTTTCTCCAAAAAAATTTAAAATTGAGATATTGGCATTATTAAGTTCATTTTATCATTTTCTAATACTTTAGTAAGATTTTCCAATTCCAAACCTTCTCTTGAATTATTTAATTATAGTAAGAAATTAAAGCACAAAATCGTAACTAACAGTGCAAATTGCATATATTTTTTATCTTTTTCCGATATCCTTTCGCAAGAAGGTAAAATTAATAAATTAATACCTCTCCCAATTTGTAAGATATTTTATAGCTACACATTTGAACAGCTTTGAAAAATAAGAAGTGTATAACAAGTGCTTTTGTCAATTTCCCAACATTTATGGCGTTTCGACAAGGACTCGTTTGGAAATGAACGCCTCAATTATTTTATTATTTAACGTTTGATATTTATTAATACTATGTTATCAATCTGATTAATAATATTAACATTAATATTTTATTGAAAATTAAATATTTATACTTGTATATCTTCTTCTTCTCTGATGGCGATTAATAATGTCATAATATGTAGTTCACGATTGGTATGTATCAAGACAAGGATAACATTTTATTCTATCTATAGGGAATTTAGATTGTACAGCTTTAAGGATATGGTGGCTCAGATATAGTTTTTACATGCATTGTTGCATTGGATCTCAGTATATATATAGCATGCAAGATACAATATGAAGTTAACTAAAGAAAATACAGTATTTACTAAAATGGAAGTTCGTTACGTTCATGCGTAAATGTTTATTTTTTTACTTTTTGTTACGAATTGTTTATGAAAACTATGTATTTAAAAAGTTTTTAAAATTATTTTATCGAGTTTTTTCGGTGTTCGGATATTTTTTCACACTAATACTTTGTGATCTAAATCTTAAAGGGTTCTGTAACCAGTCAATCGACAGATCGTTATAGACTAGTATTTATTTTAGGATAAAGAAATATATTTTTTAAAATACGTATATAGAAATATATAAAGGCAACAATGGAATCTTGTATTGTCACCTGACTTACGTCGCTGTGCAAAATTTCATCATTGCATGAGGTCAGGAAATGAGTTAAATTAACGTTGCAAGATTTGAGGACACCATGAACCATTGTGAGCTAAAGAAAATAAGGTAATAACCCAGCATCACCGAGCAGTACCTTGGAATAAAATCCTGGAGATTCCTAGGTTATCCCGAATGACAACATAAGGGATGTGTTCGAAGTGTGATATTTGCACAGACATTCCAGTACATGACAGGCAGTTGATATCCTGGTGGCAATGCACTGCTTTAACATTATATGGCTGCAAACTTACTTCTGCATTATTATGCAGCAAGAGTAGGAACACGCGCTGAAAAACATTTGTAACATTCGGTGCTGCTTCCAGAAATCCTTGCAAAATTATATGGTGTAGTTGATGGATATCCATATCAAAATACTAGGGTCTAGCAAGCCCTCCATAAATTCTACAGCACGTCAGACCGCAGCCATCATTGTTAACCGAGCATGAGCAAGACTGACCGGTTAGGACAGCACTAAGGTATTCAAAATGCCAACTCATTCTATTGCGACACCATTTGAGACGTTCCTGACAGAAACATATGTAAGAGGATGACATGCTAACGGGAGTCTAGAGAAAAGCTATAATGACGTAATAGAGAAGGGATCTGTCTCGGAAAAGATAAATATTAATTGTATCAAGGCAAAGTGGAGGAAGCGAGATAGAAAATTTAGTCTGAATAGAATCCTTTGGGTTCGAATAGGTAACTTCTCAATAGCACAGGTGACAGGTGACTTCTGAATAGGTGATAGTTTAAAGGGAAATCTCTCAATTAGTAACAAATCACCTTATCCATTATCAATAATCCACACACAGATAAATTGACTTCTTAAATAGTAGCATTAGTAAAAAGCAGTCCAGGTGTACCGCAAAGTGTCTGAAATGTCAATATAATTAATGTAATAAACTAGTGCTATTAAACGAAACAGATTTGCCGTCTCCCAGTCTAATTAAACACAACTTCAAAATGACTTCTGAGTAATAAGAGTGAACAGAGGTTGCTGAAATTAACTCCAAGTTCTCCACACATTATAAATGTTTTCACATAACTTATGAGATCCGCTTGTGCCTTTGACATCTTGTTAGTAATTAATAATATTTTACAATGTACATTCAATTAAGTTGCCCCAACAAGAAAAAGAGATTCAATATAGAACAAAACAACGTCATAAAATCCGGAAGGAAACAACAGCTGTTGTATTACAGAGACCTCAGTAATTAAGATTGCGATTAAGTAAAGATGAAGAGCCGTAACAAGCGTCACCAGGTGTTTTCCGCTAAAAAAAAGAGTACCCAGTAGCATTTTCCTACGAACATTTTCACTTCACTCCCTCCACGGGTTCTCTCCATCTCCTCTCTCTCTCCCTCTTTGCCTGCCCTCTCTCTCTCCTTTCTCTCGTTCTTTTATATTTCCGACAACGAAGATAATGTCAGTGATGCAATGCAAGTTTAACTAAGTCTAACAAAGTGCAAAAAGATAGATTAGCCAGGAAAGGGGTAGTGGAGAAATAATTCCTACTGAAAAAAGAACTTTGAAACTTTGTATTCGTGGCTTTTATAGTGCTACGAGATTACAGAGCCCTTAAATCTAACACTTTTCTATGACCATGAGAGAGAGAATAAGGAAGGTATCGGCCAGATCTTATTGCAGTTACTGGTACAATTCCGAACTCTTCTGGTATTGGTGAGAAGAACTCTCCATGAATGCTCATACTTTACATTACGTTCTTTACAGAATCTTAAAGCCACAGACCGTCAAGTCTTGTGCTTTATTCTCATTTACCTTTCTTCATGGTACTATCTCGATAATAGCCTAATGTAATGAAGAAAAGCTAATGAATATCTTAATAACAATAACCGGTCTAGGGCTGTGAACCTGGGATCTTCTCTAGATTACGAAACGACAAACATTCTATTGAGTCACCACGTTCAGTTCCTATACATGAGGCATTCCACACTAAAGAGAACAAATTTTAACAATATATATACCTTTATTCGTCAGAACTATTTCAAACATAACCAAATGTTTTATTGCGGTAAGAACGAGATGTGTGAGAATTTTCTATGGTAATTGCCACTATGAGTTCAAGTTTAGAAAATACCACTCACTTCGATATATTTAAATATGTATTGGTATTTTTATTTTAAATTTACACTTCATAGAAAGCTCATTTCAAAGCTCATAATAATAATTTTGTTTCATGCAGTATTCAAACTCAGATATGTCTACGATATTTTAAAGATACTATTGTCTTATAAAACGAAATTTACGTTGGGTATATCGAAATGCGTCATAAAAATGACTAAAATTATGTTTGTACCCTCTTTACGCCAAAACGACTTGACCGATTTGAATGATTTTTTGCACATGATCAGATACTGAACCCATATCAAAATTTATTGTTTTTATTAACCGAAAGTGACTGTGTCGCAAACTAATTAATGAAAACAGTACTGTCATTGTTTATAACAATGTAATACATACATTGTTTCCATGTTTAAGTTAAAATAACAATCAGAAATACATAAATAGTTTATATTTTTTCAAATTTAAATTGTTGGTGGTAGTGGTAGTAGTAGTACTAGTAGTAGTAATAATAATAGTAGTAGTAGAAGTAGTAGTAGTAGTAGTAGTGGCGGTGATGGTGGTGGTGTTGCTGCCAACTTATTTTATTCACCCCACACCAACAGATGGGTACTTTAGCTAGTTTAAAAATGAAAAAGGAACTTCACATCGTACTTAAAATTTGTTACACTAGGAAATATTTCAGAGTGATGGAAGTAATTGAGATGATACGTTGATACACTGCAAAAAACGACTGTATTAATTTAAAACTCTCCGGCGCCCCAGGGTGACTACAACGTTTTTGTTAAATCAACACAACAAACGGTGTCCATTTCGGTGTGGATGTGTTGTTAATGTTGATTCAACACAGTTAAGAGTGCCATGCTATGAATATTAACAACATATCCATTGTGTTGAATCACCGAAATGGACAACGTTTGTTGTGTTGATTTAACAAAAACTGTTAATGACCATAGGACACCAACAAGTGTTGAATTAACACAGTCATTTTTTGCAGTGTTTGATGACTAGGAACACAAAATTTACAGTAAATAAAAAATACTCCTTGTGTCGAATAAGGAATGCGTGTACAAATATTACGAAACTATTATCCTATTCAAAATATTGAACTCATAGAAAGAAATTTTACTTAATTCCCTCTAGATTGAACTACAAGAGTTTCTGCGATCAATTTCACCCGCAAAAATCCAGAATCACGAAGCATTAAGAATTCATAAAATCGAAAATAGAGGTGCAATTTCGAAAATAAAGGAAACCAAGGTCTAGTAAATTTTAGCACAGATATGAAAGAATTAAGTAGAATCTGAGGAATTATGATGAAATCAATTGTCATTTTGATGTTGTCTTTCTCTCTCTCATCCTTTTCTTCACTCTCATAGAAAACATACCTGATCTGTTTATACTATGTGTAGACAATTCTATTGTTATATAATTAAGATGAAAGTAAGTATTATTATTTCGTTATTTGGAATATCCTTCAGAAATAATTACACATTTTTAACACCGCGAATGTGCTACGAATAAAGATAATCAATATTCTATTTTCATCTATCATTGCATATACTTTACAACTCACTAGAAATAACTAACACATGGTTGAAGATGCTAAATAACACGGTTTCGATAAATGTCTATCCACCGACCGATGAGGCTGATGGGAATGACAAAGATATATTTTACGAGAATCTAGAAAGCCTGTTTGACCGATTGCCGAAGTATAATTCGAAAATTCTGATAGGTGGTTTCAACGCAAAGTAGGGAGGGAAGAAAAATATAGACCTACTATAGGCAAATACAGCCTTCACGAAAAGACTAACAACAATGGAGAAATACTGATAACTTTCGCGATTTGGAAAAAGCTACTGGTAAAGAGCACGTACTTTGAACACAAAGACATATGGGTATCTCCGGATGGCAAAACTCTCAACTAGATCGATCACGTTTTAGTTGAGAGACAAAGATACACAAATATAATGGACGTTAGGTCGTAGAGAGGAGCGAAAAGTGACACCGACCATCAATTAGTGATCACAAAAGTAAGGGAAAAGTTGTGCATCACGAACAGAGAAACAAGGGATCAAAATAACTGAAATTCAAAGTTAAACGATTGAATAATCCGATCATAGAAACAGATTACCAACTCGAACTCTCAAATAGGTTCGAAATCTTAGCCGACTCGAGTAATAATATTGATGATGTTAATAATGAAATTGATGTAAGTAAGATACGGGAGGCAATTCGTGAAACAGTTAAGAGCGCAGCGAAGGAACCTGTAGGTGAGAAGAAACAACAGAAAAACAAACCTTTGTTTGATGAAGAATGCCTTACGTTTCATGAGGAACAAAAACAAGCAAGGCAACGAGGGCTAAGTAATAAAAGCAAAGCAAATAGCACCCACTACGGACACGATTCACCTGATGTTATAAGAGTAATGAAATCGTGACGACTAAGGTTGGCAGGCCATGTAGCTCGGACGGGAGAAAGATGAAGAATATATTCTATCCTGGCTGGAAAGCTGGATTGAAGAAGATCATTGGGAAGACTAAGATGTCGTTGGTAGGACAATGTTAGAGGAGATCTTCGAGAAGTAGATGTTCGTGATGAAAACTGGCTTGATATTGCCCAGGATAGAATCTAATGGCGAGCGTTTGTTACTGCGGCGATGAACTTGCGAGTTCCATAAGCCATAAAATTAGTTAGTTAGAATAATTTTGGCTTAAATTTGTGAGATGACACGGAAGCGTAGAATTACGTATTTAGAAAATAAGATTCTTTAAATATGTGATTATTAACAATTAAGGCGTAAACTTCCAAATCAGAAACGATGCTCTGCTTTTTTACTTTCCCTCTAATAGACCTTTCTGTGAGACTTACACAACAGCGAATCCAGTTCTAAGAACAATCATTTCACCAACATATAAAATTTATATTCAATACTAGCATTATTACGGAAGGATATGATGCAAAAAGTTAAGAAATTAAAGAAATGTATGAACCGAAAGAAGCTACAGTACTAGTAATTTGAAAATCATAGCTATAAATAAATTAAAAACAATGATAGAGAATTAAGTAGAAACTTTAGACGTCATTTTGGATAATAATATTTTTTTCGTTATCAAACTTTGATGAAAGTAGTATTAAAAACATTTTTAAAAAAGACATTCATGAAATATGAAGAAGCAACTTCACCACTGGTATCAAACAGAGTAAAAAAATCTCTCTCAAATGCTCACCGCGTGTACTTTCAAGCAACAGAATGAAACACGCTAACACTTGAGCAAAAGACTAATACAGAAAACCATGGGCTAGAGAGAGACTGCTCTTATATAAAAGCGCCCGCGGCCGCTACAACAAAAGGCTAGAATGTGTGTGTATTCCTTTCTAGTGTGCTTCTGCTCTCTCTCTTTTTTCTCTCCACTCCTCCCCTCCTCTCTCTCTCTCATTTCTCTCCTTTTGCTGTGCAGCAAGTGGGAATTTTCAGTCCATTTAGCGGTTCCAGAAAAACAATTGGCGTTTGCATTTCACAACTCTTACGCTTTTCTCCACGAAAGGGCTGGAAAACAACCTTATATTATATCACCCCAGGAAGCAGAAGAGAGAGAGAGAGAGAGAGACTATTTATTTGTTGTTTAATTTCTTTCTCTTTATTTCTCTTTGTGTGTGTTTCTTTTTTGAGACAGAATATTATTACGAGAGAAAGAAAAAGAGTGGGACATTGTTCGAGAAAGCAAGAGAAAGAGAGATATAAATAATATACGTGCGAAACAAGAGATAGAGCTTCACATATATCCTGACAGAAAGTGGATATATATACAAACACATCATTGATCATGGAATTGTAGAAGAACACGCACATTTCCCATTACTAGGACAGTTACTTCTGAAATTTGATTAAATACAGTGAAAGTAACCACAAGGAAAGAATTGGGTTCTTTACTAATAGGCACATTTTCGAGGGCAACAGGCATAGCATTTTTGCTAGTTTTAAAGAAAATATGTCTTTCAGGGTTTAAGGTTGACCAATATACCGTGTTGGGAACAATGAAAGTAATGAAATTATGATATCCTTAAACTAAACTCTAACGTGCTATAGAAAAATACGATAGGACTAAACTTACTTCAATAGATTCAGAGTACATGCGGAATTTAGAGATTCACACAATCTGTAAAACTAATCATGTCATGTGTATAATTCTTCAATTCATTGTTTTTCTAATCTCATGTTATTGATATGTATGTTTTATGTTAGATGCACAAAAAATCCCAATCACTTTTAATTTCCTGTCATATGCATATATATTACTTTTAATTTCATGTTAATGACATGTGACTGTTCCGTGTAACTCGTATGTATTTAATTGTGTACCTGTGTACATTTTTCAGTCTTGTTCTGTGCCATCACATATAACAAATAAATACATATTCTTAATAAAATCATACAAGATTTACTGAAAGTATCATTTCAACATAAGTTTAATTTGCTGGAGAGGGAAGTAAATGATGTAAGGAAGCAGATACTTAAAAAAAGGCATTAGTTTTATTTAGATATATGCGAATTCAAACGGAATTTTAAATGAAAGATTCATTGTCTTTAAAAGTGTTCTCGGTTGATACAGTGCTGGGTCAAAATTTGGAAGGTTCATGCTCAGCAACTAACCATCCTGACCGAGGTGTTCTTCAGTTACAGCAGGCAGATCTTGAAATTGGACCTGAAATAAAATCAGGTACGAATTCTTCCCGAATCCTTGTTTGTAGTTGTAATTATTTAAGGCCTTTAGGCTCTGTCTATAATAGGGTAGAGGAAAGGATGTGGGAAGGAGCTGACCAGAAGCTGAAGGTACCATCTTAACATTTGCCTGGTGAGACTGAGGAAAAATCTTGGAAAACCTTAATCAGAATAGGCAGCCGGTCGTATTGAACCTAGGAGCTCCCGAATGCGAAGCCAACGCTCTACCAACGAAGCAACGGCCGCTCGGTACGCGTTCTTAACATTGGCTCATTTGGTCTTTTCTCAAAATACCAGAATCATTGTAATTGGTAATATGGACACTATTCAAATCGTTTTTAACTACTACAAAAGTTACCATGGGACCTGGGATCCAAGATCAACGACAGGGCCGGAAAATCGAAAACAACATTTTCTTAATTGTTCGCAAATGAAGATAACTATTAATATCATGAACAAAAACCAAAATTTCAAGGTCCGATGTTTGAAACACAATTCATTATTAAACTCGCGTATTAAATACACATATTAAACGCACAACACAATGTTTAGACTACGTCTGTAGCCATTATCAAGTGTATTTACCCTTAAGCTCGTACCTCTTCAACGTAGTCATAAACGTTGTAACTCGAGATGTGAGAGATGCAGCCTCCTGTTGTATGATGTTTGCCAATGATGCTGTACCATGTAATACTAATAGGTCAGAACTTGAAAGGAAAGAAGAGAGTTTGAGGAAGTCTCTGGAAAATAGAGGCCTAAAGATTAGTAGAAAGAAAACGAAGCATCTTGAGTTTGACGGAGAAAATTGAGAAATTATGTTGCAAGAAGACCTAGTCTTAAAGTGAAAAGTTTTAATTCATATCGGGCTCATCCGTTACTGAGAATGGCGATTTGAACTCGGAAAACACACAAAATGCAAGAAGGATGGTGAATTGGAAGAAAGTATGTGGCGTTCTCTGCGACCGCAGAATCACGGTGAAGAATAAAGGGATGATTTACAAAATAGTGGTTAGACAAGCAGCACTCAGAATTTTTGCGTTTTAACGAGTGAGGGTTAAATAAAAACTCGGTTAAGGTTAGCCAAGTTACGGTAAAAAAATACCTTTTTGAAGGAATGCTGAGGGTTATTTTTGCCGAAATTAACTCGGTTAAAGGAGAATTACATGTGATACCGAGGAAATGTGCTATTCTTGTTAACAAAATCGACAAAAATATTTTAACCCACTTACACGGTTACTTTAGACGACAAGAACGTCAATTTTTATCTTCTTCCCAATTTACCCTAGTATGTGGGTTACATTTGACACTTTTCCCTCGGTTGCAGTTAACCATTTTTCAGTGTAGATGTGGCCGCGCTTTATTTAACCGAGTATCTCGGTTACTTTGAAAAGGGTGGGCATGCGTGCAAGCGTACCGCAACGATGAAACAACCCAGTGAAGAAAATACGTCCCAACCCCGACGGTCCAATTTTTGCCGCCATCGACCCGGCATCGGCGGTGTGATAGTCGGGGAAAAAGTCGCATCACCGGCGGCCCGACGCCAAATGGGCGCGTTAGGGAAAAAATTATGTTGTCAAACGAAGCTAGGAGTGATCTCACTAGCTTAAACTGATCCTTGCAGTGTACCAATCACACTAGTAAATTTTGTGAAAATATTTTTCAAAAGGGTGGGAAAGTTTTTTTTTTCCTCTCTTGTCCCGACTATGGGGTTGGGATTTTGTCGGAACTGAGGAAAATGCCTACCATGTCCTAACATGGTGGGATTATGACGGCAAGAATAGTCAAGAAGAAGACGGGCCACCAACTATCTGAGACAATCAGCAGAAAACAATTTTAATTAAAATCAGTGATAGTCACGATACCTCTACAATAGTCATTAATTTCTTCATTATAGAGATTAAAAAATAAATTGCAAATGTCAGTTAGGATCGTCGGGCTTCACTCGGCGCTTGTTCTGAACCCGACTCTACACCGACGGTTGAAATGTGGGTGGCAGCATTTGTATGGGCCGAATTCTGTCCGGGGACTGTAACTCTCTAATATTAAAATATGCTTATTACAACATATTTATCTCTAAATTTAATTCGTCTTTTTACAGAAATATGTAGTAAAAAATATCGTTTCTTCATTTCGTTAATACATTTAATTTAACAGGGTGTTAATCTATGACATAGATTTCGCTTTATGTGTGTTTTCTAAGGCAACATATTACACTTATTAAGAAATACAAATGTAATAGTGCAGCGATGATCAAAGTGTACAAGAAGAAAAACTACGCATAAGAAAGAAAAAGGAAAGTATTCTCTATTTCTATTTGTATATGATGGTGTACAACGCGTAGCAACTCCATTCAAAACTGCCTGTCAATACAGATACCGTAAAAGAGCAGCAACCTCACAACATGGATCCATGAATGAGTGGATAAGACGAGGAGTTACCAACGAGACGTGAAAAACGTTCATGTGTTCGAATCCCACAGCAGCCACTGAGATTACTAACTGTTGGAAAATTAACACCGTAAGTCATGATGAGAGCAACGGATAAAATGAAACTAAATGTGTGTAACCAATAGAAACTTGACAAACAAAGGTAATTTTTACGCACTACGCAATTTTAACCGAGAAACTCGGTACAATCTTCATAGGAAATGGGTAATTTTTGCTCACTGAACTCGGCAATAGTAGCCTTGCAGTATCGGCTTAACTTTACCCTGTAGGAACTCGGTTAATTTAATCACTTATCTCGGTAAACAGAAAGTTCGTTCAATTTGCCGTCAAACTACCGAGTTGTTTTCGGCTAAAATAACCGTCTACTCGGTGTGCTACGTAATGTACCTGCAGCTCGGTTAAATTTAACCATCTTTCGGCTAAGTTAACCCTGAAATTTTTCTGAGTGATGGATGTCTGGAGTAGAAATATAGCCAATAAACAAAGCACAAGAAAAGAGATTAGATGTCACCGAAATGAGAATGCTACGCTGGATGTGTGGAATAACAAGAAGAGATTGAGTGAGAAATGTGAGAGTAAGAGGAAAAGTCAAGGTTGTAGAGATGTCTAAAAAGATACAAGAAAGAAAACTGCAGTGTAATGAATATGCTGTCAGAAAAGTGATGGCAATTGAAGTGGATGGCAAAAGAGGTAAGAGAGATTAAGGAGGAAATGGATAGATAGGGTTAAGAATGATCTCAGGAAGAAAGGACTGTCAGGGGAAGAAGTTCAAAACAGGGTTTTGTGGAGAAGACTCATCAGAAACGTAGATGGGAAAAGGCGGAGAGAAAGAAGAAGAAGAGTTCCAACAGACTAAACTGTCAATTCCAAAAGATAGTGCTTGGTGTATTTAAGCAAACGTTCTATATATAAAAAAAAAGTTTTCTGTTAATGTTTTTCCGTGTAATCCGCAAGCGTCAGTAGCATTTCTTCCCACATGACTTTTATCCTTAAAAGTAGCAGAAAGTGAGGAGACGGGATATTATGATTGCAAATTTCTTCTCCAAAAGTGGTTATACAGTAGGTGTTGCCTAGGATAAGATGTCGAAAAATTGTAACTCTTCAGTCTGTCTCGTTATTATGACAATCCAGAAAAATGGATCAAAAATGGAAAGACCAATTTGTTTTTCAAAATGAGTCAATTTACCCAAGCAAATATGGTGAATTTGCTCAGTTTTTAACTATAAGTATAGAAAATGTGTGAGGCTTTCAAAATAAGCCTGTAAATAATTAAGTTTGATTAGTTTTGTTTAAAACCCCACATTTTACTGTATTTAATTCATACATGTATAACACTCTAGGTGGCCTGTTTGGTATGTTTGGTTGAAACTGGGGCAATTTATTTTGAACCTCGCCTAAATGACAATACCAAAGAAACACCTAGTGAGGCCAGCTCTACCAACTCTACCAACTTCATACACGATTTCTGAAAGGTATTACAATTGATTCTATTTAACTATTTGGAGACTACTAATGCGTTCCATATACAGGATTAGAAAGAGTGACAGTTCAGTAACTGCTCGAAAAATACGAAATACGTGTATATTATTCTTTTATCTGAAATATATTTTATCACGGCTACTTCTTCATTTAATATAATAGGTAAACATTTTTCTTCTTTCACTTAGTTATATAAAACAGAGAATGAGTTAAAATATGTACAATAAATGATTCTTCTCTTTAATGTGTAAGCAAATACTGATCTACATGCTCAAATGTGTTTCATACACAAAAAGGAAGTTCACAATTTCCCATCCCTCTCATCTTCTCCACGTACGACTTATGGAGAGCTTTCGTATAATATTTTCATTTCTTCTGTGAATAGATGTACCCTAAGATAGAAACAGAAGAGAGCGATGAATATATTATGGATGGACGTTACGTAATAAATCACTTCTTTTAGGACACAGGCCAAGAGTGACGAAAGACATTTTCTTCCTCTTGTTGTTAGGGATTTGATTCGTACAACAAAATTGGATCTAGAAGAGAAATATTAAAGTGCGGATAAAAAAGAAAAAGTTGGAAAAACTTTCTTATCTCTTGTCTACCTATTATTTTTCTCTGTTTCCAGCACACGAACGAGCTTTATGATGAGATATCAGATCTTCTTCAACAACACAACCAACCAGATTCCTCATCCGATAAATATCTCTCAGCCAGATAGCAACAAAAAAATAAAGGAGTAGAGAAAAGAGTTGCAGAGAAAGACGAAAAATAATATAAAAAAGAGCTAGTAAAGGAATAAGACGTCAGGCCAATCGAAAGAAAAAAAAGCCAAGAAAGAAAGGAAGGAAGCCAGCTAGGTGCTGGAAACAACACCGCCTCAAGTCACACACTTTTAGTGTTCGTACAGAAGCAGGTAAAAGATCGTGGAACAAGTCTGAAAATAACAGTTGTTGGGTGCAATGGAATGGAGGGGAAAAAGTTCTTTTTTTTTCTGGGTGAAAGCGGTGTTTGGCAGAAAAGGGAGGTTTTAGAAGGAAACCAATATCAAGAACCGCTTGCGGGTGTTGGATAAATTATGGGCGCTTATCCTTCCACCTCTCTTTTTCCTTATCGAAAAGCGAATACTCGGAAGAGGAGCATAGATAAAAAAAATCCTGCGTGATGAATAACTTTACACATTTGTTTTCCGCAAACCGATCTCTACTTGAATACAAGCACTTCTTTCCCCTGCAGCAAAATCTCAATGTTGCCAGGATTACAAGTAGTCTTTTCTATCTTTATATATATATATTCTTATCCGAGAACATTCTTTACATGAGTAGTTCAGAAATGCTTCAATTAGCTTGACAAAATCTATTAATTCAAAAAAAACAAAACAACTAAGTCTAACATTTATACAAAAAGAAAATACAAAAGCACTTAGTTGCAAAATAACATGATAATACTGCGTGATAAGTAGCAATTTATTCATAAACTTAGCCTAAGTACAGGATCGTGTCATAACTACTAACAAAATCCCGTTTCTTGTTGTAACAATGTTCCCGTAGACACCACACCTTCGCTAAACACTGGCAGAGTTTTCTTGCCATAGCCGTTAGGAATGAGTACCAAAAACTAGAGACCTTGGATTATAAATCCAGAATCTATAAAAATGCACAATGCATATTGGATATTACCCTAAAAGAAAATTCACGCCTAGTGAGCAGATTTTGTTTATGAAAACACTCAATTCCCACAGAAAAAATGTACACAGTGACATAAGGTATTACAAGAAGTTAATGGCGTTAATGCATTGTCGTATTGACAAGTGAGAGGGTCGGTATTGGCATTAAAAATGTTTAGATGTTGATCTTAGTGCTGATGTTAGTTGACCCGTAGAGGTAAGTGATGAAATATATGGTGCTAATTCGTGAATTGGTTATTATCCAACGGTGAATTTGCATGCAATGCAATTAGGTCACGAGATTCATAGTTGAGCAAAGATGGAAGCTTGCTTTAATTATTTCATTAATCTATATTTATTAGCACTGTCAAGAAATTCTATCAGTCTCTGTCCTCTTTACTTCCCCTTTCCTCCCAAACATACCTTATTTAGTCAACAATTTAAGTATAATGAATATAATATCGTTACCTTCTCAATACGTATCTACTGAGTCTAGCTTATTTTTTTGCGGTTTTCAACACTTCCACACTTAGATGGCTTCTAATGTTATTTCGTTACTCTTCCGAGAGTCCACGTCTCAACTCCACATAATACTATACAGTATTCAAAGCATTTCATCCTCCTACCTGGATTTTTGTTAGTGAAGTGCGCTTTCGTACGTTTGTTGAAATACAAATGAAATATGAATTAACTGCTTTTAGTATATTTACCCATATTATATTAGGAAGATTTCATTCCACTGTAAGTAGTTCTTGTCATGGTTTTCTTATACTAAAGGCTTCTGACAAGTATACAAAATAAACGTATCTGTAACAATACAATGTTAGGGATTTTTATTTGCAGCAATGATATTTGTCATTGTTTTATAAATATCATAGCTTAGCTTCGTAGAAGCTATAAATTCAATTTTCATGTCTTCTGGCAATTGAGACTTTTTTCAAGATGCTATTAACTATCGAAATACAAAGTTTCAAAGAATCAGACCAAAAGACCTTTTCCATTGATTTTGTACGAGGTCCTTTATGGAAACGCGTATAATATTATTTCTATCTAATTGATTTTCTCTTTCATTTGTTCCTCATCAGCATCTTTCACGTCCAACTCTAACTCGTAAGGGAATTTTCGGTATGTGATAAAATGATTATCTGCTTAGGAATATATTACTATTCATAATGGAAGTACAAAATCCAAATAATGAAAAGGAAAAGCTGATCGACAATATGAGGGATTTTGGAGAAAGAAATAGATGGAAACACACAATGAAGAATGTCAATAATTTATGTCTCCTATAACCAAATAACCATAGCAACTTCATTTTAGGTTGCTACTCTATTTCTAGATAATCATTTACTGCATACAGAACATGAGAACTTCTCTTCTTCTGACAAAAGTAGAATTTCAGTATGCTCTAGTTAACAAAACTGAATAATGAATGTGACAGTTCAATGAAATGTTCAGGTTTTAACTATATATAATATTATAATGGTTTTGTAAGAAACTTACTTATTTCAATTTTTTCCTGTCTTATATCGTTTTATGTTTCCATTTTGAATATTCATTTCACCTTTCTTCTTTCTTTCACATCATAATCTTCCAATATTTTTCTTCTTCTTCTGAAGTCGCAAGGGTAATGAAGCGGAAGAAAAATGTCCATCTGATTCTGTCTTTGAGATACGTCATTTTCAAGAAATTGATTCCGAAAGATAGAAAACGTCGTCTGAATCGTCGTCGTCTTTTTTCTTCTTCCTCTTTTTAGTGTTATTATTATTTCCTTTTGTTTCTTCTTCTAGCTAAGGGAAGAAAGAAAATTGCTCCCTGGATAGAGTGCGGATTTATGTGGCATTGCAAACCGAAGAAAAGTCATCAAAGACTATATCAATGAGAGCTTTTTTGTTCTCCCCGTAGCAGTCTCTCTCTCTCTCTCTCTCTCTCTCTCTCCCCCTCTGTGTGTGTATGTGTAAGTGCGTGTGTCCTGATTCTCTCTCTCTTCCTTTACTCTGTGACGTACTGAACTTGTCATAAATTATGGATCAACTTTCCCCAAGGGCTTCAACAGCATCGTTCTTCTGAACTGATATCAACTGACCCAGAATCGAATCACCAGCTGACGGACAAAAGCTAGTAACAAGAGGGAAAAAAATGCTTTATCTTTATGTTTCGATACAAAGAAACTTAAAGGTGCAAAATAATGTACATAATGTTATCTCCATTTTCAATACAATTGTTGGTTTCCTCCCTCAGTGAGTCGAGTCGCTTACTATAAATTAAACACATTTCATTTAAAACATTTTCATTATGCACTAAGTTACTCTCGCTCAGCAATATGTCTTAGCCTATTATATGTCTCTTCCCAATGATGTGTTTTTTTTTAGTTTTCTTTTTCGAATGTTCAGTTTGTGAGTATACGAAAACTGAGTAAATGCGATCAAAATTTAAAGTTGACTAATCAGCTATTCAGAAAGAAGCAAGAAAACAGGTAAGCTTCTAGTTTGCTTTTAGCTAGTGTGTGTAAAGTCGAACTTCGAGTTGTTAAGTAGAGTTTGGCAGGATTTTTATAGTTTTTAATCATAACAATTGGAAAGTGAGGGTGTATTTTCGAGCATAATATTGATGATTTACTTGCTATGTAATAAGAACGTGTTTGGCACGAAATATATTTACTCCCATGTTTAGTTATAACGTTCTGAAACAGAAACTATGTTATATTTATTGGCCAAAGAAATAATTTTCTAACCGTCAATGTGTTCCCAAATAATTTAAGCCTATTTTACTAAATTAAATCATGTGTAAATTGTGTTTGACTAAATCAGCACACAGATATAAACTGAATATTTGTTCATTGTAGTGATATTAAAAATACCATTCGGACTTGTGATCTAGTAGTGTACATCACTACTTACGAACCCGTTTAAGCCAAACTACACTGATTCAGTACAGAACATGCTTACGTAAGCAATTTTGCATTTTCTCTCTTGTTTTCTTACATTACAATAGGCGAATGACAGAACTGACAATCTTTCTCGATATTCTTGTAGAGAGTAAAATTCCTATACACTCAGATTCATAAAAAAAACGGTGAAAGAGAATTTTTCTAAAGACCGAACGATTCAGAATCTGGTAACACTGAGCTATTACACTAGTCATTCACAACATGTGGAACGTTTAATTTAAACGTAAGTCGAATCCAGGCCGTATTGAGGAACTTATTGGACTTAGAAGGTTTATCCATAGGACATTTTATGTGAATGAGAGTGTACAAAGAAAGTCTATAGTTCTTTCATGTTCAGAGTACTATAAAACTCTGCAATATATAAAAGTTGGAGTAAAATCACTCGAAACGTGCAAATGAAACCTCCAAAAATATTTGCATCACAATTCACTAACTTTTGTCGTCTACTGCACAAAAGGTGTAGAAGGAGGTGTATTATTTTGCAGAATAGATACCCAGATGAATAAAGTTTGCAATATTATCACTTACCAATGTTGTTAGGTATTTGGAACGCTGCACCAAGATCTATAGTTCCTGGCGTGACAAGGTTAGAATCTCTTGCTGTTTTCACACGATACACTTAGAAAAAGTATGAAGTTGCTTTATAAGTATTCCTTCAACAGTTGTAATTATTAATATAACTCTTTCACATGTTAATTACTTCATGCACAAGATGGAAAACAATCAAGGTAAAAAGTATGATTCTCAATCTTCAACAATTTGAAAGATATGTATTACTTTCGTTTGATTTGAACACCTTGGTAACATAGTTAATAAACACAATTAACAAGAATTTAATTTAAAAAATGAAATGACAATTGACACTGTACAAATCATAGGACTTAACATTCAGCATTTAATAGCCACGATAGTTATGACATGGTATGTGTATAATATTATTTATTTTTTTCCATTTTTTGAAAGTATAGTGTATTCTGTTCAAAATTTAAATATATTTTCGGTTTCATAGATAAAATCTAATCAAGGCCAGAAAGAGAAAAAACAAAGGTATTTAAATGTTAGAAATAATTTTGAGTCTGCTAAAAGCTTCCAAAAGGTTAGAAATCAGTTCTGAGGATGTAGAAAAACTCATAGGTAAAATTAGTTTTAGGTGTTATTACTCTAAATGTTATAAAAGCTTAATAATATCTATTCTTTATCATTGCACGATTGCAGAAGAATTCTCAACTAAAATCTCCACGTTTAGAGAAGTATCTGGGACTCGTAACCAGTGATGAAGAGCGGGAAAAGTGTCGAGGCGTGAGGAACATTGTATATACACAGAGACTTATCCTACCGTGGTGGTGGACAGCATATATTTCCGACATCTGGGACGGGTTCGAGTTCATGTCACGGTGACCGTAAACCTTCCTGTGTTAATTTCAAAATAATGTCTAATTTAACGTCATGTTAGATCTAATATTACAGTCACTGCTGTAAGAGATACTGTTACGGATTGCCTCACAGACGTCCCAAACCTTTGATCCCATGTAAGTCCGACATTGCCGATGCAATCATACATGTATGATGATTGTACATGTCATACATGTTGTATGTTCATACAACTAAGAACGAAACGTTGAAAGGTAAGGGAGGTAACGTAGCTTAACAGGTTGAAACGGTGATGAGACACATAATATTGCGTTCGAGCACGCTAATGAATTCTCAACTTACTCTCAAACATTAGCCGAGTCATCATGTCTCATTGTCAGAACTTTAACTCTTCCAAGTAACTCTTCTTGAAAGTAACCCACTATGGTGATTTTTACAGATCAAGGAAGTTCTGTCAGGGACGAACAAATCTCGTTGAAGGGTGTCAAAACGATGCATTCCATAAAATGTTGTTCTTAATATTACTGACGCCGCAAAATAAAACTTCATTAATTCCTGGCTACGGCTATTTTCTTTATTTCAGAATTTTGGTAAACTTGGAATCTACAGGTGATTGGTTTCTACATTGTTGTTTTCATTTTGTACTACATCATTATTATTATCTTTTACGATATTTTGTTGACTTTGAAAGTTTTGCTTCGCTCTTCTTCTCGACAGAAAGACGTGTTTAAGTACTCAGAATACGCTTACAAAGGATTGCTGGTGGTTGAGCATTGACAAATGTTTAACGACATTGTCCATCTCTTTTTCTTCCTGAGAAAAACATTTTCATTACAAAATTATGTTAAAAATATCCAGTGAATAAATATATGAGAACACCTTATTACGCCGAGATGATGATGATTTTCAGGTACTTAAGGAAAAGAGGAAATGCGGTTTCTAACATAGATGTGAAGTATATATAACATGTATGCCTCTACTACACAATAAGCACCATCGTGTCATCTGTTTAAATATATACAGGACATATGTATTTGACTCGATGCTAATCTTCTTAAAAAGGAAAAAGAAAGAAAAATAAAATGTTTCCAATTCTTTGTCACCTTGCTTTCCTCCACCACTACAACTCGTGTTTACGCTGTTAAGATAGATTCAAAGTCTACCCAAGCGTCATCTTGACAAAAGTAAAAGAAAATTTGCTGACCCGGCGTTCTAAAGTGCTTCCGTTTGTTTGCCTACGGTACTTTGTTTGCGTCATTTAGATCTCTCGTCCAAATATTTGGTATTCTATTCTCGGAGAACTTTTCTCGACGTTTCGTGAGAAAGATTTTTGCTAGCTTCTTCCTTTACTTCTCTTTTCTCCCATTTCTCTTCGCTTCTTTCAAACCTTTTCTTCTCTGTAGCCTTGTTCTACACCCTTGTTCTCTTTGCTCTTCACACCTACGTATTCCATCTGATTCCTTTTTCTCCTCTTGGACTACCCTCTTTTCCGTCTTCTTTTCATTCACGCTTCTGTGACGAAGATGATAGAAGAAATCTGTCAAACGTGGCAAAAGGGAATGAATCTTCGAAAATGACTGTCTGTCCGTTGTCTTGATTGATTACAGACACCAAAATGGCGGACATGGAGTTTGAAAAATAAGGATACGACAGAGGGGAAGAAAATGATGGTATAAAAATGGCATTTTTTGATGAAAGGGTGAATATTTTTCTCTTCTGTTGGAAGTGTGGTAGTGTGATGTGCAAGAGGAAAAGGGAATATCAGCTTTTTTCCTGTGTTTTCCATGACTCATTCAATGTTCAATTTTATTCTTCACGTTAGCAGCAGCAGAAAATTATATTTTTTCCTTGTCTTTCTTTTAACACTAACACTATTAATTCGCCTTCATGTCCAAATATTAAATCATTCATATTCCAACATTTCATCTTCTTTTTCTCTACTTCTTTCTATTTTTTAAAAAATATTTTCCTTATATATTTTCTTACCTTTGATTCTCAATTTCTCCCTTTCTTATTTAACCTCATTCTGCACAAGTTTCAGAACAGACTCTAATACTAACATTGTCTTTGCATAAAGCTCCGCCCGCCCCCCTCTGTATCTTTCCTTCCTTCTCTCACTCTTGCCTGGAAGAATTTGGTTTCTCTATGAAATGTTGACTCGAGCAAGTCGAGTTTCGCTGACAACTGTTGTTTGAACAGACGGTAAACTCTTTTGCCTGACAGCCATAGACGGATTTCCAGCGTCCAACACATTTACTTTGGAACTGTACACGACTCATTTAGCAGAATTAACCTGAACATATGTCAAAGCAAGTGATATTTGAATTATATATATCCCTACAACCCCATAAAAGGAGAAGTAAAATTGCTATTCTTTCTCCTATTAGTTTTTCTTTTTTTTTGCGAGGAATACAATAGTAGCTTACTGAAAACTTGAATGTCAAAAGGCAAGACCTATGAGTTTCTCTCCAATCTTACAAATAAAATGTCTTGAAGGATTACTATTTCTTCTTCATTCATTTCAGAAGACAAGAATTACTATGTTATTACTATTACTATTCCATAGGTTATACCTCATAAAGTATTTCTTTAACTGAAAGTGTATGCTAAAGAAGTTAGACAGAAAGCAACAACGAAAATATATTACTTTAATATATTTATTATGTTATGGTGATAATGATCACTGCAAATTTATAAAATGATGTAAACAAAATAAATGAATTGACTTGGAAAATACAACCATAGGAGTAGAAAATTACTTCAATAGAAATAGATCAATACACGAAATTTACACAATAAATCCAGGAAAGAACAAACCTTATTTATTCAATTTATTATATTTCAACACGAAAGTAGAAATATTTAGAAACAAAAGTTAGTAAATATTCAAGGTAATGTGATTTTTTTTTGACTAACTCTTCAGTGTGTGTAATACAGACATGTTATTCATCCAGAAGCATGACAGAGTATGGAAAAACGTAAGACATAGCATCTACGATAATGTTTACTGCAAAGTTGTCAGGACTCATGAAGCTACGGGTTCATGAAGCTACGGACTCATGAAGCCAAAGTTCAAAGTACAGGTTGAATCACAGTGAGTTTACAGTGAATCATTTTTAATTTACATGAAATTACTTATAACTATTATCTGGCACTCGAAGCTATGGTTTACCGCCCACATAATTAATTATATCTTTATCAAAGTTATAAACTGTATCAGTTTTCACTTTTTGGAATGAGTATAATTTATTTAATATATCAGTTGAAGTAGAGATCTGTCAGACTGAAAACCATTTTAAAATATTTATGTTTTGCACAAATACATATTGAACCTAAATGTATCATTGTACGATAATCCATCTCCACTATATTTTGTGTTATACATAAAAGATGAACTTGAACTATTTTACTTACTAACACCACTTTTCTCCCTTTGCTTTTAAGTCCTCAGTTGAAGGACTCAGCGACAAGGCCACTAACTCATACACTTATTAAGGATGAGATTATGATTTCTTTGCAGAATCTGACATCCTAATTGATAATGATAGATAGTTGTGTCGCACTGAACCTTTTATTTTACAAGCCAACACAGGAAAGAATCTATCGATAGTAATAATAATAACAACAATAATAAAGTAAAATAGATGTTTAAATCAGGAACGTAACTTTTTCGTTGGATGAAATTTCAATGTTTTGTATGTGGAGAATATGTAGTTAAAATCTAACATTTGGTCTAATATTGATAATGATATTTTAAATTTGGACAAATAGCTAGTTCTTTTTAAATTCCTTCCATCACCACTAAGCGTGTTTTTTGATGTTTCTCTCTTAGTCCACATACCAATTTCCTCTTTCACGAGAGTCTATCAAGATGTTCACGATGATATCGATCATAATAGAAAGATATATTGCCAAGGTATTGTAATCGGGTTTGTATCTTCAGATGACCATAGTTTTCTATTTTCATTTACAGCTAATTTTCGGATTACGCGCTATTTTTTTTTTCACAATCAAATAAATCAGGAAAAAAAAAACTTTCTTAACAGACTGGAAGATAGTTTGAGAAACTGAGATATCACATATTTCTAACACACTTTACAAAATTTGTTAGTGGAAGTTTTATTCTCATATGATTGATACCTATTGGTCATAATTTAATATTATTTGATTTTGTAATGTGACATGGTTAGAATGTTAATTAAAAACTTTAAAGTTGGTAATGATATTGTAAAAAGTTAAAAGTAGTGCATTAATCTTAATTTCATGACAATGAGTTTAATTTACGTTTTTCCTTATGTATAGCGTGAAATAATTTAAATCTTAAATTGTAAAATACGATATGTGTATTTATTTTAAATTCCAACACAGAATCATCTGGTGATGATAGAGTAAGCACCTTTCTTATCCAAAGAATAAGCATGGCAATTCAAAGAGGTAATGTAGCTTCAATCCAGGGAGCCATACCCAAAGGCAAGGAATTAGATGAGATATTCTTACTGTAATTTTGATTTATTTGACGGAACGTTTGTCACTATCCATAATTATAAGCAGGTAACCGTTAACATGAAGCCTACCGTTGTAGCAGATGAAATGTTTCCTGAAGGAGCTGGACCATACATGGAGATGGAAGAGGTAGGAGCTTCTGATGGCTTGTTTATGTGTTTGGCGGCAAATGAGAAAGCAGTTCATACAGACTTTTTCAATGATTTCGAAGACATAGTTGATGATGACGATCTGCAGTGATTGTGATGGTGGCCTTCCGAATCTTCTGAACTTAATTTCTTTGCCAGAAATTATGTTTCTATATATTTATATTTTTATTAATTAAATTTTAAATTCCTAATTCAATAATTTAAAAAAAAATAAGACAAAAAGTCAAATCAGTACTCACGAACCTACAATTCGACTGTCGTTTTCACATTTTTTGTACAAATTACAATAGCGCTTACACCCATGATCTTTTCAGAGACAAAAGAATACAATTACTCTCCAGTTACGTAAATACTTATTAAAGAATATAATGGATTTTTTGAAAACTATATATATATTCATGGGTTTCCAAGATAGTACGAAAGGGAAATATACAGAGCATATTAAAAATTCCATGTAAATGTAATCTAGAAAATTTTATAGTTTACAAACTCATAACAAAAGAGAAGCTTGTAATGGAAAATTGTCTCCTGGAAGGAGGAATAAAGAACCCTGAGTAGGAAAATTTGAAGAGTATCTTCAAGTAGAAAAAAAAAACAAGAGGTAAAGTAATAATTTGGCACAAACACACACACAAAGAGAGAGAGAGAGACTTGCTGTTATAATTTCGTTTTGAAACTAAAATTGACATACGTGCTTTGCCTTTCTGAAATCTTGGAAACTTGGTAGAAGATAAGACAAAGAACCAGAAAAACTAACCGGAGAAAGAATGAAAGAAAGAAAGATATAAGTAGAAAGTACAAGAGAACGAGAGAAAGAGAAGCAACTGAGGAAAGACAACTTACGCAATTTTCTACGAACCAAAATGCGAATCAGTCTTGAATCGCTTTATTCTCT
Source organism: Lepisma saccharinum (assembly GCA_022664845.1). NCBI lineage: Eukaryota > Metazoa > Arthropoda > Insecta > Zygentoma > Lepismatidae > Lepisma > Lepisma saccharinum. The sequence continues at coordinate 45,551 of JAGDQP010012038.1, forward strand.
CCTGAGAATACGAACTTCAATTATTTCATTGTCCTTTTCTTATAGAGAAGTTGACAAAAGAAAACTTTTAACAGAAAGAAGAAGGGAAAGGAGAGAAAGAAAGACAAAATAGGATGAGAGAAAAGAAGAAACAAACATTAAGTCACAACTTTTGGCATGCTTATTCCTCTTTCACTTATCTTTTGCCTTCATTATTCTATTTTATTCTTTTATTTTCTACTGTTTTCTCCTAACAAACGTGTTTCAATCTTCTCCCATTGCTATTGAGGAACAAGATTGAAGGGACTTTCCAGCGAAATTGTTTTCTTTCTTCGAAAGCTTACCTTCAGCCACGACGTTTCATGTTATTTCGTAAGCTATTCGGAAAGTATGCGTCAATTGTCTTTCAGACTAGTCCGTTAGTAAACTTTTCTATTATAATATGCAGTAAACTTTTCTACAGTATGAATTCATCTGCGACTGTTGTACTAAGAACAAGCAGTTTTGCTAGTACCAGATAACGGAGTAGACGTAATAAAAATGTCAAATGAACTCCAAATGTTTTTAATGTCAAAATATATGTTCACTTTTAGACGAACTGTAACGACATTTAAATATTGAGTTCCTGATGTTTCATGCTGAGAGTTTCTTCAGAAGATTACGAACTTTCAGATGTAAGATAAGATAAAATGAATTGTATGGGCGGTAACAGCACTATGGCTTTCGCCCTTCCCGAGAACTTTCGGATCTACTTTACAAAGTTCTGTATTTAAATATTTTGTTCTGATTGATTTTATCAGAAGGAAGTTGTGAGACTGATAGGAGATGGTAGCCTCTGTGGCGTGCTAACTAGACTGTACTCGTGCATGTTAATGATGCCGACCTGGTACCCGTGTGGGTTGGGCCGCTAAGCCAACGACTCGAAGGTCCGGGGTTCGAATCCCGACTGAGGCATGGGTGAGAATTTTAACTAGCATGCCATTCATAAGGCTAATTCACACATACGGTGCCGTGCCTATGCCGTGACCCGCTCGTGCGTGGTCCATGAAGTTTCTTTTCAGACTGTGACATTGTAAATTCATTGAGTTGTCTTTTTTAATGACGTGCCATGCCCCGACAGTACCCAGAAAAGAAACCATCCTGGTCACGGCTTGGCAGCCGCGATCTTTCCATCGGCTCTCCTCGGAGTACACGAAATTGACCAAAAACCGAATCGCGACGCTGTAGTTGAGATTGTTGTTGAGCATGGCCTTTTGTCAAAAATGAATGAAATGGATTGGTGCAAGAGCACGAATGCTTAAGTCTCGCAAAATTAGTGTTGAATTCCCCCTATTCTCTGGCTCTCCACATGTTATGAATGTAGTATCTCCGCTCTTTCATTTCAGCTTTCATAAGAATATACGTCGACCTGAGCCTTAGATGCCTAAAGGGCGTAAATAAATAAAATTCAAGAATATACGCACTACCAGAAATTACAAAACTTCATTTTTTCAATCCATCTCTGGAACAAGTGCACAAAGCAGTAGCAGCATGGCACGCTATGTGTGAATTAGACTATAACCGTGAAGGACCGAAGTCAAAGTTATTAAAACAGGCCAAACAAAATAAAGTTTACATTTATTTTACTTGTTAGTGATGAACCACATTTCGAATTATCGTATCTAGAGGTATTCATATAAATAAAGGTATGTTTGGTTTAGAATTTGTAAGATCGAAATCATTATATTATTTTATTTCATAACCCCGATATTCAGCCTGTGTCCAACGCAGACTTTAGTCCAATAATCAGCTTTTAATGCTCATTTATAACACAGTCTTCTTTATTTTATCTCAATCTATAACTTTAGTTCGAATTCAAATCTTTCACGTTTTACAAAACTTTGTCTGAAATAGGTCAGTGCTGGATTTGATATCCTTGAAATGAGTAAATATTGTACAAACCAATGAATTAGAGATATTTGGATATACTCTTTCAGCATGAGTTTTAAATGAAATTTTAGAGAGAGAGAAAAAAAAAGAACAACACAGAATTAGGGATTTTCATAATTCTTGACGCATAAATTCATCTAAAAGAGATTCAACTAAGTGTATGAGATATGTTCTGGAATGTTGTGTGGCTCTATAATGTGTAAAATGTCATATGAACTGAGCTTGTTGAATCGTTACCAGGCATGATAGTTTCGAAGAATGCATGGGTCTCAGTCTGGGTAAAAGCATAAGCAATAGAATAACAAAGTTTCAGCAATAGTTAAATAAAGAAAATATTCGGAATAGAGTTTTTTTTTTAAATTAAGGTATTCAGGCATCTCAGGCTCAGATCTTGGAATAGAGTATTTATGGTTATTCATTGTATAAGATGTCTATGTACTATCTGATCCGGCTTCATGGAAGTCAAAGGTATTTCGTATCAGCTATGGGTTAGAATTGAGATGTTTCCAAAACATATCATTTAAGTAATTATTTTGCGTTATTTTACATATAATAAGTTACTCGGCTAAGGATATGAACAATAATACAATGCTTAGTCACCAATATACATTTGTATATTCAATATTTAGAGCAAGTGTTTTACCTTGAACAAGTTCACGACTCTTGAAGGTCTCTGGGAAAGACGGTGTTCTCTGTCAAATTAAAGTATCTTCATTTCTCTACTTAAAACTTCCAGCAATAGCCAACCTTAAAACTTATTTATTAGTGCTAACTGGAAAATTAATTCGTAAAATTTATCAAGAAGAGTGGAAAATCCCTGTCGCATTTAATTTATTTGACAATACCATAATTGTAGCAGTGACTTTTAAAGGGCTAATGTTGAAAGAACACTCAACAGGCAAAATTGGAATAAGGAGAGAATAAAAGCAGAAGATGTAAAAAAAAGCGTTAAAGTAAAAGCATATAGAAAAAAGCAAAGAACAATAGAAAACCGAAATAGAAAGAAAGAGAACTCTTGGGCCTTTTTCTACTTTTTTTTGTATTGTGAAACATGATGGCCAGGACTGCAGATACTTTCTAAGACTTCATGACGAAGTGTCAAGAATTGAATCATCAAGAGTCCCTGAAGACTCCAGAAGAAACACGAAAAGCATAGAAATATATACATAAAAAGAAAAGAAGAAGTAGGAATGAGCAAAACGTAGAGGAAAAGAAAAGACACTGAAAAGGAAAGCGGAACGCATCCGCAATTTAAATCAAGCGCAGTATAAGGGCATCGTATAGAAAGAGGGTGGAAAAGCAAAAATGGGAGGAGACGTATAGGAGAGGGAGGGGTCGAAAGAATTTTCCTTAAATCTCCCAATCCTTTTCTCAGCTTCTTCGAGAAACTGAGTGAGACACTGAGCGAGTAACAGAGAGAGAGAGAGAGAAAATAAAGAAGGAAAGAATCTTTCAGAATAAGAAGCTCGGGCGGAAAAGAAGCGGTAAATGGCGCAGAAATGCAGCTGCCTTGGCGAAATGCCATACTTTGCTTGATTTATTCTAAATGTGTCTGTCGGGAGTGATTGAAACGATGGTTTTGAACGACTCCCTCCTGATACATGGGAAACCGGAACTGACAAAAGCGATTCCCACGTGGTACGATTTCTGGCTTTAAAAAAAAGAATCTTTTCCTTGATGCTTATGCCATTGCAAGATCACTGTATTTTTCTCCTTCCATAAGCACACAAACAACATATAGAAAAATATTCAATATCCCAACTATAACGTATAAAAATATCCTATTAGAGAACTTTAGTGCTTTAAGGAAACCAAAAGGAGAATTTTGAGATGCCATAATGAATATACTACACCGCTACGTTTGAGAAGATTCCAGATTTTAAGTAGAAATTCAAAAGCATTTACTGTATTATATAAATACAGGATGGTAAAATTGATTTAAATCAACCACATGGGTGTTTATCGAGCCTTATACCAAAATAACGATTGCAAGATTACGGATAAAAAGAACAGTATCTCTGATACAATCAATTTACGGTATTTTTTATAAACACAGAATCAAGGTTTATCATGTTTTTATTTGAAACATATTTTTAAAGCATCAATGAATAATTTTGAAGGTATTAGAGAAAGCCTACATAACTTCTGCTTCCGCTTTATCTGAAACAACCTACTTGTAAAATAAAATAGAGTTCTCATTTTAAAATTACAAAACTGAATTAATTTCGTACAAAATTACACATTCCTAAATGCACAGAAGCTAAGAGAGAAACGAGTTTGTTCAGAAAGTTAAAATTGGGTTACATATTTGATAGAAGTTTTAACATAATATATAATAGGAATATATTTTTAATTTTTGTGGGAATTAGAAATTTTCAATAACA
>JAGDQP010012039.1:0-13164 GCA_022664845.1 Lepisma saccharinum
CACATGATTTCCATGTTGGAAAAATTCATTGGGAAGAAAAACAACAACATAAAGATATGAATATTTTCTTGTGTTTCCTGAATAATAAGAATTGTTTTTAAACGCACAACACTCTTATATCACTGTTTATACACAATGGAAATGTCAGTAAACGATTTTCAAAGTTCCGCTGGAAGTGTTTCACACAGCTGTATGCATTGGTCTTTAAAAACCGCTCATCCCTTAATTATGCGACGTACGGAGATGTAAATGGCCTTGCGACAAGTCGATGACAACTGACGAACCAGCTAATTAGCGAACCTTTAACCTGGTTCGTAACGGGTCGGTGAACACAGCGTAAGCACGAGCGCATTCCACACATGCGTGCACAAAGATGGATGTGAAATGAGTATTTGGTGTAGACAAAGTGTAGAATTGTTATCTACATAATGTTTCAAACATATCACTGTAGCACTTGTGTAGAAGAAGTGGAGATGTTGTAAAGAGTGTTCATTCCCATGCACGTCACTGGATGGTGATTACTTCACTTGGTGGCCATGTGGTAGGAATTTGTGTCACTAAGTACACGCTTTTTGTACAAAGTGTATTCGAGGGAAAAGAATGTTCAAAGTGCTTTAAAATTTTGTTGGGTGGTTCAATGCTGCACTCCGAAATTTTCCACAAAAATATTTTGAACTTGTTCACGTTGGCTATATGGAAATAGTCCGTAAACGAACCATCACAGGGTCCAAGTACAAATAGAAGTGGGACGGACATAAAATGTCCTCAAATTTCGGATGGAAACTGCAGTTGGCGATCTTCAATCTGGAAATACTGGCATCAGGGCTGCAGCTTAGTGTGTACATCATTGACCAGTAAACGTCCACCATCTTGGAATTTACATCTACCTCACATCTTCGTGTTGGGTGTGTATGTGTGTGTTTCAGAAAAACAGGAAAATCTAACTGTTCTAACTAGTAATTAAATTTAAGAAAAGTAAAGAAACTAACCTAACCTAAGCTTTCTTTGCTAGATAAATTGTAAAGACATAACTAACCTACTTCATGTTCTATAGAATTTAAAACGTATTGATAAATGAATTGCATTTTAGTGAAAAAATGAATCGTTAAACAAAGAAACTTCTTTCATTTAAATTTCTTACTTTTGCTGTTGATATTTTGGAAAAATTAAAAAAATGGAAACGAAAGAGAAATAGGAAAGCGAAACAAAAAATTAATTAGTTCAAAATTCATAACCAAAATTTCACCAAAAAATAGTTGAAGATCAATGAATCTATTGTTACTTGACCAAAATACTGCTTGTGCTTCAAATACATTGTGGCGTCTTATATCTAACAAAACCAAAAATATAAGAAACTATAACCTAAAGTTAATATTTACATGATTTGTCAAACAAATATTCGCTATATAAGGATGATTTCATCTTGATCTATTTTGGAGTACCATCGCGGCATTTGCTTCGCGTAATCGTTGAACGGAACGGATGTAAAATTCGCTTGAAAATGGTTATGAACGAATAAATGTAGAATAGTGGTCTTAATTATATTCTTAGTGTCTTATGGTAACGTTATTATGCATTAAATATTGTCAGCGTAAATATGAACTACTTCTCTTTTTTTAAAAAATGTCTTATGCGAAAGTAATTTATTTAAACGCAAAGAAGGGAAAATGTATTGGGATAGATTCGCTAGGCTTTTACCGAGCGAGCTTCCTCGCTCATGTTTCACTTCCGGTCATGTGATACAACTGACGTCATGAACCAGCGATGCCGACTGATTTTGGTAACCAATCCGTGCGACTTGTGACGTCAACACCGACAGTAACTGCACGATGCGCTGTTGATGCATCATCTCGCACTTGAATGCTCCGCGGAGGGGGTAAAATTAAAAAAGGGAGAAATGTTGCATCATTGAAGTTGAAAAAATGACAATGAAGCGAGTCATTGATACGAGCAAGACTTCCTGGATTCCATGCGGTTCAGCACGGTCTGATCGTAAATCAATGTGTTGACCTTAATCTCCGGCTGAATGTCAAAAAGGCTACAGATGTTTGAGCGTGTGGTTACTCTTCTCCCAAACTGTGGAAAGGGTGTTTGAAACCGAAACTTACGTACTGAAACCTGAAACCGGTGAAAAGTAAAAAAAAAAGATTTGAAACGAAAATGAAATGCATGAATTTCACGTAAGACTAAATATAAAATGTAAATTATGAAAGAAAATCAAGAGATATGTGATTAAGTGAAATGAAGGCGAAGTGAAAATTTGATTGGATTATTTTCTCATTTTAGGTAAGCGAATGTTTGGCTGTAAAGTTTTGGAAAATACATACGGGACAACTTATGTATCTTCTTTAATCCTCACAAATATCTGCTGTTTACGTTGCTGCTTTGTAGTCGCCTGACCGTAAATAATGCACAATAGAAGTTTACAACATGCACTAAACTTTGATGAAATGAACCTGAACCTAAGGCCATTGTCGCTATCTACTCACTCCGCTCGTAAGATCGATACACAAAAATTTGTGAGTAACGCTTGGATAATATGCATTCTTTTCTTGAGAAGTGGTAATTTGAACCGTGTATGTGTTTTCTTTTTATTGTTTCTATTTTATCGATGACAATACACACGTAAAGGATGAAATACATATGTTTATCACAATTTGAGCGCGTTATATTTTGATTAGGGCTGTGAAATATCCTATCATTTCAGATATTTCTTTCCAACACTTGGCATATTAAAACTTCATAAATCATTATCATCATTCTTTCTTTTATTTGAAACTTGTGAAACAACCTAGATTTTTACTTTTTATCTATAATCGACTATCTGTATATTTTATTGTTATTTAGTAATTTTCCACGCGCTTTTGAATTCTTTTTTCATTGTCGAGTACTCGTTACATAAAATATAATCATGTTAGAAAAAATATTTTCGTTAAAAATTGTCGCGGTGCACCTAATTAAATTGTTATTCGAAATTCTCGTACAAATACTTCACAAAACTTTAAATTTATTGGACAACATCACGCTTTTGCGCGGTTTTCTCTAAAACTAAATGAAGTTGTCACACTTTTGCGCGTGTTTCTCTAAAACTAGCTGGATTAACGTATTCTTCCGTATACGATCCTAACTCTAAATGTGCTCTATAGATTGAAACTATATTTTTCGTATGTATATTTTCATCGTCGTCATATTATTATCATAACTATATTGCCAAAGCGCTATACTCACAGGGTTGAGGTACGCGAATCTATAGTCTCCGAGTACCTATAGTTCAGAATTAAACTAAAAAGTTTTCGTCGTAAACGATATAACTATATGAATTGATTTTATTAAAACGTACATAGTCGTGTCTCCCAAAAATATTGGGGAAAATTTTTACAGAAAATTACGTAATACAAACATGATGTTCTATTTGTTAAAAGAGATGAAAATTTAAAAAAAAATTCTAAAGGAGTATTTCACTTAAAACCATTCTGGTGCTCTAAATGCATTTGTACGTAGTACGCAATGGTCACTTAACTCTCTGCTAAGCAAAGACAGACCTACAATGTTGTACACCTTTCATGTCATTAGAACTCCTAATTCTTTCCAAACTAGGTATACTCTCAATTATAAAAAGATGACCGATACTGAATTTTTATAAGAAAAACAAAATTAAATTTAAAAAACAATGGCATTGAGGGAAGACATATATATATTGAAATCCTCGCTTAATATTAAAGAGAGAGAGCGGTATTCTGGTTTAGGTACCTTAGCTCCGTGCTTTGCTACGGATTTGACCTATTTTACAGTTATCGGTCTAAGTCATTAAAATTTCTGATTTTCAAAATACATATGTGACTCAACTTAATTTTGGAAAGAAAGGAAAATTTAATAAAAATGTTTGAAAGAACTAGATCTAAACTTATTTTTTGAAATTACGTGGAAAAGGTTTCACAAATCAACGTTATAAGAAAGAGGAATAAAAGCAAGGAATTATAAGAAAAGGAAGTATTTTAAAAAAGTCTCCAAACAGTATCTTACATTGTTCGTCTCTTATTAGAATCTTGGAAAATGAACCTAGCGATTTTTTGCAGCTCCAACTAGGGCTGGGGACACTACGTGTAACACTCGCACGCAACAAAACGATGGTTCTCCAACACTCCAACAATCGATCAGCAATAAAATTTACTATCTGTGACTTTGACCTAGATATAGACTCATAAAGGAATATTTGCTTAAACGTTTTGAAATGCAAAGGAAAAAGAAAGAAAAAGAAGGTATTCGTCATGATCTAAAGTTAATATTTGGGTTAGCAACATTTACTAGGAGAAAATACAGTGAATTTAATCTTTGAAATACAGTATGGCTTTTGTTTAGAAGATATCTATTTTTTTCTATCCTCATAATGGATACATTTGAAAACTTTCCGCTTCCATAATACAAAACACCGTACTAGTTTGTTACTTTATTAATTTCGCTAAGCAAAGACAGACTTCAACTTTCCTTTTTATTGTATTTCTGTAAGCGCAAGAATTCTTCCAAGTAAACTCACTCTCATTCACAAAACAATCTAATTTTATATTGTTGGAACACGAAAATTGGGGTTTCGCGCTATATACTGCTCCATCAATCCATTGAAATTCGTGAGAACTTGAGTGGTCACTACAGATCGCATCATGTTCTCCATAAGGTTGATAAAGTATATTTCACTCAAACCGTCAATGATCATTAAAATTAAGGCAAATTTAAGGATTTTATTTACGGAACAGAGAAAAAAGTCGGGTATAAATTTCGACTATTATAATCTGAAAACAGCTTTGATTTTAGAATCAGGAAATTAAGAAAGAAAAATACACATTGATTCTTTCAGACTTAAAAATGTATGGCGAAACCTGTGAAAATTAAGAAATTTAAAATGAAATGTGTGCTACTGGGGGAAATTGTTAATATTGATCATAATCAAAGTAATGTCTGCCTAAAACAAATTAGTTAATGAAAATCGCTCATTGAAAATAGCAAAATAGAGAAATGAGATAACTCGCGAAACGCGGTGCTGGGTGAAATTATATAGCAATCCTCCCTGAAATTAGTACCTATACGTGGTAACTTACGAATCACTTTAAACTATTGCTAAGCAATATATGAAACCCGGTAAAGATGCCAGTTTCTTGTACCAAAATACCCAAATCTTGCTAAATACTTGCCAACGAGAGAATTTTCTGAGGTTGAAATTTAAATTACGTTGTGAGAATTGAAACACGGGATAGAAAAAATACAGATATATCGTAAATAGAGAAATAGAAAAGTATCTCATAAGTTCAACATCACAGAGATACTTGTTTGTGGTTTCTCTTACGATTTGCTATGCAAATATTACCACAAAAACAAAACTGATCCCTCAAATATAATCAACACTTTAATTTTCGCTTCTTCAAATATATGTTTCTTAGCAAGAATTTGATGTGGTCCTATTGTATGAAATTTATTATTTGTTCTGGAATATGAAATTTAATTATTTGTCCTGAAAATGTCTACAAAACAGTACCATATTTTGATCGTCAAATTTACACTTGAAACTGCGTTAACAAACTGCTTATTTTAAATATGCGCTGAAGAAAATATACAAGTACTTGAAATCCTCATAGTAAATTAATGAGATATAGCGATCGATAGCTTTTAAGGTATCAGATTCCGTGCTTATGCATCGGCGACCTATATCAAAGCTATCGGTTTAACCTATCAAAATTTTTAGAATCTTTCAAAATACATATATTTTCCATACTTAAATTTTTACTATTGGTACTTATCTAAACGTAACTTTGAAAGAATTCAAAACTACAATAGAAATAGTCATGAAAAAGATAAAATTTGGACCAAACTATTTTGAATATAATTTCACTGAAGGACTGTTGTATTTTCGAAACAAAAAAAACAGGGGAAACGGGGGAATTTGTGGAGAAAAATCTAAACATAGTATAAAAGAAAAGAACTGACCCAAATAGTTTGAGTGGAATTTTAGATTCCAGCTACTAGACAATTAAACGACTAAAATTGACATATGAGTTTTAAACGAGACACTTAATTTTAAATAAAATCAAGCATAACGTTTTCATAAAAAGAAATGTCTAAATCGGTATATGTCATAATCGGTGGTTTTCATGCATTGCTTATTACATGAGGGAATCTAATCCCAATTTTCGCTACTGGAGTCCGAAACATGCTGAGGTTTTCCTGATGTTTCTGGTTTCGGATCATCAGAACGCAGATTTTGAGTTTGGTTGTTTCCATTTACTTTCGTTTCCCGCGAGTTCGGAAATTTTAAACGCATCTGCGAGTTGATTTGTTGTGCTCTTGGAACCTGTTGCCTGAAAGAACCTTGATTTGGAAAAGGTCTCCATGTTGGAAGAAACTGTACAGGTCCTGGCGGATAATGTTGCAATCGTAATTTGAAATATATTGCCTTTACGCGCAATTGAATTGATGAAAGGTGGTCTTGAATTTTTTCTTCCGCTCGAGTATTCATAGTTGGCTGCAAATGTACCAAATTACATGTGGAATATACATGGTTTGTATTATGTCTGTGTTCGAATAGATTTTCCCTCGAGCCATTGGATTGAAAACAAGAATTTACTGCTCCCACTCTCTATCGTTAGCTTTGCAACTAGAAACGAAAAATTTACCGAATTGAAACAATTTAACCTACAATTTGTGATGCTATAAGGGGGAAACCTCCACCAAATGTTTCGGGTGGTACCAGAACTACTAAATGTCCAATGAGTAGGATCGCACTATCCTGAGTGAAATTTGTGTTATACTAGGATCTCCGCCTTATCTCAAAGAGAGAAATTCGGCACTACATTACCGTGTTGTTCTGGTAAAATGGGCGACCTACCACGATGTCCTTTGGGCGGAATGGTCATTTTGCTGAATTGGCGCCTTTCCACCATGTCGCCTTGGCGGAATTTTATGTTACGGAGTAGAACGATAAAGCATAAAATAGGATATGGCCGTAGCTACAAGAGTCACAAACAATTCCCCAGACCGAGCAAGTGTAAATGGGAGATGGCAATCCTATAATATTTCATTAAATCAAACCTGAGAATTCAACTGTATATGGACAAACTTTAATCACGAATATAACATAACTGAATATCTATAACTATTGGCACGATCACGAAGGGAAGATGTTTTAATTATATACAGATGCTTATCAGAATAATGGAAACACCTGAACGAAAGTGCAACTTACCAGATTAATATGGTGTCGGGCCACCTTTCGCCTTCAGAACAGCCTTGATCCGACGTGGGATGGAGGCATAGAGGTCGTGAATGGTAGCAAGTGGAATATTACACCATTCCTCGTGCAGGGCATCGGCCAGTTCTGTGAGAGAGGATGGAGGTGGAAATCGTCGCCGGAGTCGTGTTTCCAAGATGGACCACAGATGTTCAATTATGTTGAGATCTGGGGATTGGGCGGGTCAGGGGAGGTGTTGAACTTCATCCCGATGTTCCTCAAACCACGCTGCAACAACTCCAGCTGTGTGAATGGGTGCATTATCATCCTGGAATATGGCGTCATTGTCCGGGAACAACATCCGGACCATAGGATGCAAGTGGTCTCCTAAAATTGCGACATAATCGTTGGCAGTGATGCGTCCGCGAAGTGTGACCACAGGACCCAATGAAAACCATGATATTGCGGCCCACAGCATCACCGTGCCGCCGCTATGTTTCACAGTTGGGCGGAGACACTGCAGATCATACGCTTCTTTGGGCGTTCTCCACACATAAACACGGCCCGTGGTTTGGAATAGGGTGAATGGTGACTCATCCGACCATACCACACGTTTCCAGTCGTCAACGGTCCAAGTTGCATGGTCGCGGCACCATTTGCGGCGTGCTAAAGCGTTCTGGTCCCTGATGAGAGGTTTGGCCCGTGCAACACGACCCCGTAAGTTCATGTCATGTAATTCGCGGCGGACTGTGATTGTCGAAGCAGGTTGGGGGAGGTGCTGATTGAGTTCCTCCGTCACTTGCGCCGCAGTGGCACGACGGTTCCGCGTGCCAATGCGCTTTAATACCCGGCGTGCCCTGTCACTGATGCTTTTCTTCCGCCCACTGTTCCGCTTCCCCGATGTGGTTTTCCCGTGTGTTGTGTAGGCCGTCATCACCTTCGACACTGTCCCTGGCGACACACCTAACACACTAGCCACTGCCGTCACACTCACTCCACATAACCGCGCACCAACAATTTGCCCTCTTTGAAACTCTGAGAGGTCTCCCATTTTACACTACCTCCGTCTGCTGCAGCCACTGCACACTCCTGTTCCACGACGCCTGACGTAGTATGGAGACCGACCTAACACACCACCACCAGCAGTCCGGCGCTGCGGTCGCCACGACACCACTGCCAACCCATACATCTGACGTGTTGCCAACTACAGGTGTTTCCATTATTCTGATAAGCATCTGTATCTACGAGACCACAAGATACAAATTAGCACAAACAATACATCGTAGAACTTAGTCAAGCAAGCAAGAATGATTGATCTCCAACTTACCTATTTACAGAAGTATAGAAGACAGTGATGTTAATTGTATTTGTATTTTGTGAGTACGGCCAGAGCTGAGTCGAGTCGTTTGTAGTACTGGTAGATGTTATCAGTCTTGTAGATTATAGATGATATCAGAACGAGCGCAGTCGATCTACTGAAGAACGATTGATAACTGTCACTGAAAGATCTCCATAAGCACTGCCAACTCAAACCGTTTCGTGTTTCAAGTATATATACAAAGTCCGCTGTTACTGTCCTTGATCTTGACCAAGCACTGCAAGCTTTCGCCATACCTTCTCGGGTCTAGCTAAACACTTTACGTCCAATGACAGCCTAACTTAATATCCCATGTTCAGCGATATATGAGATACTGACTCGAGTATACCTTATACTGGAAGTAACCTTAGATCTAATGATTTTAGCATAATATGAGCTGCTTATGTGGCTGAGTTTTGTATTACACTTACTCACTGCAACGTGACTTGAATCTCGCGAATGTTATATTGCCCTTTGGACTGACGTGTAAGTTGAATTCTGTACTCACTGCAATAGGAAGCTATCTAGACAGATACGAGCAACTAAGAAATTACAATATTGCTTTTAAAAAAGGAACAACTTGCGTTGGAGAATCAATCTTGTATTTACTGAATATTCTGAAAATGATTAAAATAAAAATATTCCCATTTTCGTTTCGTGCCTTCTTAACGTAATACATTTATTACAGGCCTCTGCACACTAGGTCACAAACTATTGAATTTGAATTTGAAATAATTTAACAGAACCATGATTACTACACTCTCTGTTGTAACACCGAAACATGAAATCCCCCCTAAAACTTCAATAGATACATCAACAGAGTGAGGAGACAATACAGAATTAATAATTGTTTCAGTTTTAGTGCGAGCACATGTTATTTATTTTACAATATTTGAGTCTTTGAACAACACTTTCTATAGTTTTCCTGCACAATCCATTGATTTATAACTCTGATGATGCTCGACAGTGTGAAAGGATAGGGTGCGTTCAGCTGCATGCGCCAGATCACTAAGTCTGGAATTCTTTCTTGTAATAAAAAGTCGTTGACTTTCGACGAAGTTGCATCTCTCCGATCAAAACTTTTGCGTTTATTAGTGTTCTAGTGAACTTATATGCCACACACCCCTGTAAAATAATTTAAAACCATTTCAGTATGGCTTATAATAGGTTTCATTATAGGAAAATATCTGATTATTCTAATATTTATTCTCCTTTACTTAAATAACTGGTGGGACAAATTTTGGGAGGGGACGCAAAGAAATACAGTTACTCACAATGTTCGTACAGGGCAAATATTATAATGGAAAACTTAATTTACCACATAGTATGGAATATGTTGTTATCATGCTTCATAAGTAATAAACGTAAGTATGTGAAAAAGTGTCGAGGCGCATTAAAATCGATTTCATTCAAAAAGAAAAAGGTGAAACAGATAGAAATAGTCAAAACGCGCCAAATTTATGCCCCTTTCTTGCTCGTACACTGCACCCGTTCAGGCGTATCTCTGCCCAGCAATCAGATAATGCGATGAAACAGATAACACCTACCGTACCAGAGCCTCACTATTATCGTGTTTCTTCATTTCTTCGATTTGTTTGAGTCAAGATGGGGAAAAGAAAGTAACTGAGTGTGGATCCTAAAGAGACAATAGTCAATCTGGCCTTAAAAGGATTTTTCAACTAAAAGCACTCCACAAAGCAGAATATTATTAACAAACTTAGATACAGTGGTTTAACGAGAAATGTGCCACGAAAGGCAACGAAAACTAAATGCTAGAGAAGAACGTCTAGTGATTCACAATATCAGAAGAAACCTTAGGTTTATTGTGCCAAAACTACGTCCAGTAATGAAAGAAGCAACAAGGAAGCGAATGTGCAACGAGACCATCCAACGAGTTTTGCATAAACATGGATTTCATGGCAGAATAGCTCGAAAAAGGCAATTCATCAGCAAAAAGAACCGCATCGAGAGCATTATATTTGCAAAAGAGCATTTAAATAAGGATCAGAAGTTTTGGGACAATGCCACTTGGTCCGATGAAACCAAAATAAACTTATATTCTTCAGAGTGTGGAGAAAGGCGAACACGCGGGATAATGTTGCCAATACAATACCGACGGTCAAACATGATGGGAATCCATCATTATTTGGGGCTGTATGTCGGCTAAGGGAGTTGGAAAAAGCAAGTGATTGGTCAATATCATGATATCGTGGACCAACATGGCTACAATAGTATCCTGAAAAATAACGTGAAACCAAGTGCGCAGCAAATGGGATTGCCGCCTGTGTTCACATTTCAACAGGAACGACAGTAAACATACTGCTCAGATCAACAAAGAGTGGTTAATTTGGAACATTACTAAACAGTTCTGAATCCGGTTGAGCATTTATGGCTACTTTTAAAGAAATGTGTCCATAGACACAATTGCAAAGCCAAAGACAATCTAAAAAGGGCCGTAGCTTTAGAGTGAGAGAGAATCAGTCCAGACTCCAGACACATGCAAGAAACTAGTAAGTTGTATTCACAGAAGATTTCAAGTTGTTATTAAAGCCAAGAGTTACGCATCCGGTTATGAAGTTGCCCAATTTTTTATATTTTGTCTGCCACAACAATCCACGCGGACCAAGAGTATGACAACACAGCGGCATCGACAATTACGGCTGGAATGAGCAAAAGCAAGACGTCATTGGACTATGGAATAATGGAAAAAGGTTTTATGGAGTGATAAGCCCGCTTGTAAACGGAGACTAGCAACCGGCTTCCGCAGTTTGGATGGCCATACGCGAGACAAGAGCTACCTACTGGATGCAATGAAAAGCTAAAGAGGATAGATAAGAATAGGAAACCTTGTTGCTTTCATGGTCGGTGCAACTTCCCAATCCCTGTGGTAATTGCTATGAGAAATGTCGGTCGAACGTCCAGCGTAGGGAAAGCATCTGTTGCAAGTTAGGCTTTAAAAGAGGTTACGCCGAATTACAACACCAAGATTAAATTGTGAATTTGTGAAGTGCTTTTTCAATTCCTTAAAGAAAACTATCGCTTTTTGAACACCGAGGAGGAGAATATTATTACATATTCTATATATTAGAGTGATTGAAATAAAAATTAAATAATTTAAGAATGAGAGTTTTACGCAACGGGGGAACAGAAACACCCGCCGCTACTGCTGAAACTTATGAATATGAAGTGCACTACAACGTAACAAACACATAGAACTAAATATGTTTGGTACTTTTTTATGTCCAGGGGCTGCTCTGGGCTAGATGGAAGACAGATGAGGCCCTGCTAATACATTGATGAATACAGTGCTAGTTTTGGATATAAGAGGTGGTGGGATGAACGATATTGGTTCTGCTTCTCCCTTTCAGTGCCAAACTTACCACAAATAGTTTGTTTAAATGTTGTAGCAATTTTGAAATTACAAACTTGAAGCATCAAAATTTGCTGCAAATTTGAAATTACCAATTTGACGCTTTAATGTTTGCTGCAAGTTTGGAATTACAAATTTAGCAAATCAAAGTTAGCTGAAAGTTTGACTGAAGTTTGGTTTATCACACACTGTAAACGTTTAACGTACAAATGAATTATTCTTATTAGATGGGAGGTTTCCGTCCACGCTCTCTCTCACACACACGTACGTACCTTTCTTAAATACGCTACGTGAAGAATAAATTACAGTACCTGCTCGGGTCGATGACATATTGCATTTTGATCTTTGTAAAGAAAATAATAATTTTCCAAGTTGAATTATTTTGACTCATGCGGCAAAAATATACATTAAAAACGTGGGCGTGCCTGCATAAAGAACACTGACAAGGGACAACTAGTAATTGGTACTGCAGTGTTGTGGTTAACGTCTCGGAAAGCTACTAAGGGAACCCGAGTTCGATGCCGGGTGGGGTTATTTTTATTTTTTTTAAACACTGTACAGTAAGTTTCTCTTTTTTATATACAGTATAGTGTACGCATTTTCAAATTGTATAAAAATAATCATTGATTAGGATGTTTTTGAGCCACGGCGTTCTAGTTATTAATTCAAACACTCTATCTGGGAAATAGACACGCAGTTTGATTGAGAAGTATCGCCGACCCGAACAGTAAAGTACACATCATTATGATACTCTTGAGGTGACTTGCTTGTGAAAAATCACGAATCAGACTTCCTCATAACTCTAACACAGAGTCAATAAGCTTTCCTAGTTTGGAATTAAAATGTACATAAATGCCTTTATTCCAGAAACAGTTTTTAGATAATAGGATACTAAAATGTACTTCGTTCAACAGTAACGTTCAACTTCGTTCAACTAACGGTAGCGTGACGGACAACAAACAAATAAGGTTATGAATTCGAATAGCACTGCAGATTGAAATCTTTGTCGCTACAGGGTCGATGTAGGTCTCCCAACGTTTTTAGAAACAAGTTTTGTAACATGTTTGTCCTCAAAGGTTTGTAGCAAGTTTTGCGTGCAAAGTTTGTAGTAAATTTCGCATCCGTCAACTAGCAAGTTTATTGCAAGTTTGCAGCCTTTCAATGCCAAACATGCTGCAAGTTTAGAAACTTGCAATGCCAATATTGAAGCAAACTTGCTGC
>JAGDQP010012039.1:13174-25413 GCA_022664845.1 Lepisma saccharinum
TGCAAGTTTAGAAACTTGCAATGCCAATATTGAAGCAAACTTGCTGCATGTTTATTGTGCCATTTTGGAGGCTCCATTCGTAAGCAAGTCATTGATGGTGTTTTGCTGATTGATAGAAGCACAGACCATATAACGAAAAGCGTCTACTTTTGTTTTATACGTAACCATTTTCTTATGATGTGGCCCGCGATGTGTCTCTGTGTTTTAAGTCGATTATTACGGAAGATCATTGTAGCTCAGTGAACCCGGTTCAGTAGGTAATAGAAAACGGCGTCCTGATCAGTACTGCTTGTCGGTCATGTTGATGATTGATACTAGAGAAATCAGGTCAAGGGTCGCAACGATGTTCATATAAATACAGAAATTGTGATGGTGTACAGTCTAACAATTTCAATGATCAACCAGATTGACGACCTATTCGGAAAGCCGTTCACGTTGTACACTAATTTTGTACCGATGTAAACGATAGTGGACCCTTAGCTTGCTCAGTCTGGTCCATGAAAGTCTTATACTTGCAGCTAAGAAAGCACACAGGATAACGACACAGGAAGGTTCTGAAAACTCTGGCAACTATCGGTAGCTAAGTGAAACAAAACTGCATCCAACTGCCAGTTGAGTCTGTGTCAAAATTACCATATTTTTAGTTTGCTTGCTTAAGTGAATCATAGGCTACACCCTCTATGCTGGAAGAGGTGATGAATGATATGTGTCTGTGAAAAGGTGCTAAGGGAAGTTATAGTGATCAATTACTTTATTCTTTATTCTTCCATCTAGGATATTATGAGTTTTCCCCATTTTCATTGTGTTTGGTGACTAATATTCTAATCTAAATGGTTATGGCAGTAGTAAAAGGTAGTGAAATGCACTTGAGAGGACAACTCTTTGGCAACACTGTGGACGAATGATTGCTAGAAGATGATCTAGGTCATGATGTAAAAGGATGGGGCCCTTGCGTTCTAGATGACTGTGCAGCATATATAGGTGTCATATATGTTGGAATGTTGGGTGGACAATGTTTGTCGGTGAGTTCCTCTGCAGGGTGATTCGGTGCTATTATGAAGTGAAAAGTGTGAATAATAGTGATATGGGTGTAGGGGCGTGTTTAGTGGGTGTGTTTAGACGAAGTGCAATGATTTCATATAAAGAGGGTAGTTTGTGTCTAGGCATTTGGCAGGTATTTAGTAAGACATTTAGTAAGAAGTGTTTCGAAGCGAAGAGTTGGGTGTGTGAAGGCAAGTCGTTCGTAGAGTTTATGAATTGGACTGAGGAGTTTGATTCTATAAGCTAGTCGGACAGCGTGTCGTTCCATTACTTGTAGTTTGTGGTATATACGTTAGTCTGACGTATAAGATTCAAGTGGTATGTGCATATGTCAGGATTAAGAGAAGGGATTATTCATTGTACGTTGTTATGATGGTGTTGGGTTTGAGGCTCCAAGGAGTTTCAGTAAAGCATTTTAGAAGGTTTAGTCTGTTTATTGGCTTTAGAAACTATCTTTTGGAGATTAGGTCGTCAGGTTGCGTTGGCCGAAGATAACTCCCAGGCAAGTGACTTGTTTGGAAGGGAGAATTGGTTATTGATGGACTGTTAGAGAAAGTTTAGATGGATTCCGGTGTACTCGAGAGCTATGTTTAGGAGGTAGGAATACGATGGTTCTGTTGACTGTGAGTCCCTTTTCTACACCAATTGCCGAAAGTGTTGATAACGGTGTTTGTGGTAGTATTTATGCGTTGAATTGTGTTGTTTATGGCTTGGAAGGCGGTGTCATCTACGTACTGGTGTATATTGATGTTCTGAGAAAAAAGAGGAAGGTCTGACACGAAGATACAGGATTGGGAACAGTGCAGAACTGTATGTAATATCATAATGTAGGAAAATTCGGTAGGGTAAAATTGGAATTTATGGGTGGGATAAAGCTACTAATTGATCGTAAGTGGGTGATGGGAGATAGGACTTGTGCAGTGCGGCGACATTTCTAAGTAATGGGAGACAGAACGTGTGCAGTACGGCGATATTTCAAACTTTATCGATTTTTTTTCTAGATCAAAAAGGACGAGGCAGAATGGTTTGGAGGCGTTGTAATGGCTGACTATGACGTTAGTAAGGCGAAGAAGCTGATCACTGATACTGAAGGGAGGACGGAATCCGGTTTGGTAGAGAGAAAGAGAGTATGTGCTAGAGTTCCAGGTGGAAGTGGATTCTAGTAACCAGGATTTTCTCTAGAATTTTACTAAAGGTGGAGGTAAATTGGATTGCCCGGTAGGAGGATATTTCTTTAGAACGTTTATGTGGTTTGAGGAACGTAAGGGTTTGGGAAGCTTTCCAGTGTAGTGAGATGAAGCTCAGTGCGGAGTTTAAAGGTGTCGATGGTTGTAAGGATTTATATGAGCTTTATTAGTGCTTCTTTGAAGTGTACTATATTATTTTGTCTGGACCAGGTGGTTTGTTTTTGTGCGGAAATGTGGCAGAAATCTCCTCTGGTGTGATTGGTGTAGTAAGTGGGTAATCGGGAAGGGTGTGGACGACGCTAGGTTGAAACCTTCAGCTGGGTGCCTGTAGAACAGGCGTGAAGATGGTTTGCAAATAGTCAGCGAAGAGATCGGATTTGTCTTTGACAGACTATATTGTTTGATCAGTTTGTAGGAGTGGTTATGTGTTTTCGAGTATTTTCCTGTCAATGCGTTGAAACGCTTCCAATATTTTGTAGGGTGAGTTGTGCCAGCTAGTTTTGAACAGGTTTTAATCCAGTGTCTGAGATTGTATGTTTCTATATAGTTATGAATAGGACTCTAGTATTGTAGGTGCAGTCGGAGTGAGTCTGTGTTGCGTTGATAATCCCTGTAAAATTCCCTTAAGCAATTGATGAGAGGTAGGTGTTGGGGAGGAAGTTTGGGCCTGTAGAGGTGTATAGTGGAAGTGGGATTGTGTTGATCTGATGCTTGATGAATGATAGTGGTGGTATATTCGAGTTGAACATACATTTCATCTCAAGTGGAGGGAGCTGTATTGTTGGTGAGGTTCGATTCGATGTCTTTTCTGTAAACGTTCCAGTCTGGAAGGTTGAATCTGAAGGATCTTCTAGATCATAAAATTAGACCTACAAGAGGTCATATGATACATGAATTTAGCAGTAATTGCGATTCACATGGAAGAATATTTAATAACAGAACGAAATCTGGAAAGTTCCCTAGTTTAAGGTATTAATGCAAATGTGGTACAACTTTTCAAGCACAAATCATAATGAAAACATCTTGTTTCAAAGGCGAGAATCATCTAACTATTAATAATATTAACATCTCGAGTGTCATTTATCCTGCTACTTGGCTGGGCTGTAAAACAATAAATTTACCTATTGATAGGGGCATCTCAGGTGAAAAATACTTCTTGTTATAAAGATAATAAATACATTCAAGATTCTTAGAAAGTGGTTCATATGTCGGGATACCAGCCGTACGGCTTTTACGGGACACGTCCGACCTTCTATTCTTTTCATTAGTGTCAGGCCCACATTTGATATTTTCTTGAGAAGTCCGCCATTTAAAAATCACATTGGAAAGTCATGATTATACCTGGGCTTGCATTGTTTGTGTGATTTGCTAGTGAGTCAGGGGTGGTAATTTGATGCTATTTAATAATTGCTAGAGTGTATGGTGTATGCATTCCTGTAGATATATCCCACTCGATTATTTTTGTAACAAGAAGCAATTAAGCTATAGTTGCTGTATTTTCATTTCTGTTTATGCATGTTACATTGTGCTTCTGCCAATAAAATGTTCATTCCTGTAAAATTCAATGTGTTCGACACTTTTTTTTTAAAGTCTTGCTTTCTTCAGAGCTTGGACCTGCATTTGACAATTTCCAGCTGTTAAGGTGGTTACTAGTATTTGGGCCTTTCCGAACGAGTTTAACGCGCTAATCTCCTTCTCTCACGAAGCGTTCGGAAACCGCTTCCGTGAAGTTCGTTCATTTAGTTAGCCGTTCGGAAACTCACTGTTAATTTCGTCCGCGCACGAAACGAACTGGGTTTGATTTCGTGCATGGCTACGTTCCGCATGAGAAATTTACCGCGTTTTGCATCGTGACATCCGTTTTTGCTTCATCTAGGAGGTACAGAATCTTAGCCATGGCTGTTATTTCTTAAGTAGGCAACAATTTTGACACAACTAATTTAAACAACAGATTAATACAATGGTTTATCTAAAACGATTTATTTTTACTTTCCCATATTTAACACTTTTCGAGTTTTGGAACCTAGTTAGATATCGCGATTGACACTAGATAGCACAACCGGGAGAAAGATGAAACTATTGAGGAATTCTTTATCTAGAAGCTTCTAGACTAAAAGGAAGAATGGTGTAAAATACAAAGTTATTGTATATATGAGAGTTACTCTTTACACATATTATGACAGTGTTTTCTAATGATTTCATTTGAACAAGTTCTTGAAAGAAAGCATGCGATTTAGTTTTCGTAAAACTTGAACGCACCACCTTATATGTTCACATTGTAATCCGCAAGCTGCATTATTAGAGTCTTCTATAAGATAGACTGTTGTCTAGTATCGATTAAAATAGTTGCGTTGTCTATATATTGGTTTCCATTTTTGGCAATCGAATTTTAATAAAATGTTAATTCTTTGCAAATTATTTTCAATATACAGAGCTTCGTTCACCATTCGAAAATTTTTCTTGTGTCTTAAATATGGCTTAGTTGGTGAAGTCATGGAAATTTTGAAGGATGCAGAAATATGTAAGTACTTCAGCCAGATAAACATCTGCAAGACTTCAGCGGGGAATTCAGTTCGTCAATTAATCATAAAAAAACTATATGACAAGGACTTACAGTATTCCTTGAGCAAATACTGAAAGTTGTGCAATCTGCTATCATTCGTTTATATATTTAGAAATCACACTTTCCTTATTGCACTAAAAGACAGTGTATGAATGTAACATTTTAATCACATGGATTCGAAATTCAATAAATAACTAAAACAAATCATTTGATTAATTGGCATAGATAAATAAAAGCATGAAACAATTATGGATGTTTTCATAGCTTTTTTTTTATTAATTTTAAATTTTCATTCAGGCTTTTCTCATGCTCAGGCGGGTAATATTTTCAACCATCAGCTGACGATGTAGTTCGTAAGTTGAAGAAATACTATTCATAAACAAAAAGTTGTACTGAGTTTTTAGAGTAAAGATAATCAGGACATGTATTTTAGGTGTAACTTTGTTAATTCGTTCCACGAAAATAAGTGACATCAAATAGAAGGAAGTTTCATTGATTACTACGTTATTGGAGCTAATAAGAAGACCATATCATACTACTTGATCAATAATTACTGTTTGTTATACATTTGACAGTATTTAAGTATTGATTTTCATATATAAATTGCTTTAAAATAGATTAATAACTCAAGTCAAATATATAAAAGATTGCAATAAACCTATTAAAAACCTTCGCAATGGCACATTTATATGAAAATGGTATGCACACATTGATTACAAATAGCGTTGAGAGCTACTACTTTAGTTACAGGACAAAAAAGTGAATAGAATATTATTTATTTACAACTACAGTAAAAACACATTTTGTCAGGACATTTAAAATGTGAGCTTAAAATCTAAACCAACTTATTTTGGAAAAAATTCCAGTGGCATCAATAAACAATCGAATCCTGGGCACTCGTATAAGTTCTTCTTTAATAATGCAGGAGGATATTTTTCTAGAAAAAATATGTGAGGCTTACTTCCTAAGAACGCAGCGTAAGACCAAAATATAAGATAGAAGCTTTAACACCTTAAGAATCAGGTAACCTCTACGCACTGTTACTCGTTTTAAATTTAACATGTAGTTTACGTAGATGCATAACATTATGGAAGTTCATTCAGGCCCATTACAGTCCATTTAGCCAATATTAGTAACTGTCTCCGAAATATATAGGTCAAGAAAACAGTTTTTAATTAATTATAGAAATGCCGATTTACGAAACAGCCTCCAATCCCTCACATGCAACAGGTAAAGCAAGCGAAACTACAACTCCTACTGACTACTGGTGAATTATAGCGGAGGAAAATATTCTGCTGTTTCCACATCAAATAAATAGGAACAACAAACTAGAAATTCGTCAGCTGTTTACCAGTGTGGCTTGCAGTACATGTGAGAGACCAAAGTCTTCAAGACGGGTTGCTTAAAAATCACAAGTGTGTTGTTAGTTGACCGATTATCTGTAGAATACTCAGCCCCACATTTAAGTCATTTACAAATATTGCTTGAGTGGAAAGTGACGTGCCATACGAGATCTACAAATTCAGTAACTTCATTGATTTTCTAAATTCATATCAATTGGTTTGATACGATTTTTCGAATCTCAAACAACACACGTAAGCAATTTCTCATGCTTTTCTTCGAAGCAAAATACAATTTTATAGTTCCGACTTATCGAAATAAAACTAGTTTTTGTCCTACAAAATTAATAATGTTGTGAACTTCCACTTAATTATCTATTGCCGGTGTATAGGACGTACCAAACGATTTTCGGGGGGGGGGGGAATATCATGTACGTTAAAATTCTATTAGTTAGGTAATTTATTTTTTGCATTTTACTTTAATGGAACAAAATCAAATCAAAATTAAAACAGTACAAGTATAATTTACATACAGATATTACAAAATGCAAAAACATGTACAAAAAATACAAGAATGCAATAATTCCTTCTAAAAGTACCTCTGCCAGAAATATGGTAGTAAAAATCACGAAAACGTTTGGTCTCACTGGAAGAGTTCATTCGTCATAGTCATTCCGACCATCGGAACTTGAAAGTTCATCACTGTCATACCAAAAACAGACTTTCTTGAAACAGTATGTCATCTTCAGAACCATCTGGAGCATTACTGATTCCATATTTTTTAAATGATTCGATGACAGTTTCCTTTTCAACTTCATCCCATGATATTTTCACCCATTCACATACTTGTATCATACTGGGTCTCTTCCTTCTTCCTGTAGTAGTAACATCGAAATCAAGAGACTGCATCCGTGTATTCCACTTCTCCCTCACGAGTCCCTTAAAGGTTTGTTGATAGAAACGTCCAATGGTTGAAGCTGGCTTGTCAGACCTCCTGGGATTACGGCTATGTGCGTTCCATATCACGCAGTTTCTTCTTGACTGTGTGTTTTGTGGGTCCGGAATTCATCCCAAACAAGTAAAGAAGGCATCCTCAGTATACCAGTACGCCTAGACCACATCTTTGCTACTCACATTTTCAATTCATTTTCATAACATGAATCACTGCTTCAATTGCTATTTGTTCCTTTGGTAATGTCTTTCTTTTGAATATCAAGATTCGGTCTCAATATTGTTCCTTCAGCACAACATAACACAACAGTGTAACGAGTTTTTTTTACATGGCCAGTAGTTTTCACAGTTACAGTTTTCGAACCAACTGTTTTATTTGAAGTCACGTCATATATAAGAGGGACCCATTCCATATTTGCTATTTTTGAAAGCTCAAAATTTTCGCGATGTCTCGCTTCAATGAAGTATCTGTGAAAACGAAGAGTTTTGTCGTGATATTCATCCGGCATTTTTTGTGAATTGTTTGTTTTAACACGCATAGAAAGGTTACTTCTTCTCATGAATCGGGAAACCACGAAATTGAACCTGATACCTCTGCCATCTGGCATACATTTTGCTTTGTGATTATCATCTTTGTAGACACTGAGATTACAGCTCTTCTTTAGTCAAGCCCATGTTCTTACGTCTTCTTCCAGTTGTGGCCATTTCAAGACTCCTATGCCTGCTGAGTTTTGCTTCCTTGAGTTCGTTTTGTTGTCTTCTTCAGGTGCGAATCATCTTTTTCGTTGGTGGTAGCCCAAAATAATGTTCTGCTGCTCTATTATCATTCTCTTTAGCATACTTGCAGTTTGAAAAAATATCTCGTAACTATCCCTGCGCGACATGCAACAATTCTCCTGCACATTAAAGACTGAAGTACACCATGAGAATACTCATGCTGCTCTTTTGTTTGGTTGAAATAACGATTCCTGTATCACACAGTTCTTAGAGGTTCAACAATGCTCTGAAATCTTCTTTTGTTTTAAAAAACAATAACATGTTTTCATCATTCTTAGCCATTCTTAATGCAGGTTTAATAGACAAGGTGAAACATTTAGAATCTGTGTATAGATAAAGGTAAACACACACCTACAAATTTCGCAAGCGTATTCCTTATGGAAAAACGAACAATATTTTCGGCACTTTTGAAATAGTCACAAATATCTTAGACCCTGCATTAAAAATTACAAAAAAATGTAACGGAAACTAGACCTTTTATAGCCATCAAATTATTTCTTTGTTCAACAAGTATTTACATATTACGCACATTATTTTGGTGTTCTATTCACTGGTAATTAAATCAAACTTACCAAACAATGCGGACACAAATATATTTATAGCAGTAAATATACTTAGAAATAACAAGCCATTTAAAAATACGATGCAATTTGGAAAGTTATTTTATTAAGTTCTTATATGATCATTCCATATTGTATGCAGCATAATAACTGTTTTTTATTATATTATTTCGATTTGGGCGAATAAAAATAGACACTGCCATACTTTTTACTACATATTATTTAATTTGAAATATCTATGCTAACAATGCAAAAATTATGGGACCTTTATCAAAATTATCAGAAAAGAGGGTTCAAGTCACGCTAAAGAAAGCTATTACCAATGATCTGCATGCTAAAATCATAGGTAGGCTCATGGGACCCCGATCCCCGAGATGACTCGATCCGCCCTTTTACTACTCTTTAATTTTGTTTAATAGGATTTTAAAGGAAAATTGTTTATATCTTTAAAAATAGATCTTGTCATATATCTTCTCTAAAATTTATTGTCAAATATCGAACATTAAATAAAGTACAAACATTTCATTGCAGTTTTTGACTGACGCCACCCCAGTTTGCGGTACTTTTTAAAAATTAGAAGACGAAATCTCCTGTTTTTCTACTGGTCTGTTTTACATTGTTTCAACAGTTGTGAGAAAGTTATTTAATCAATTATAGCGATGTCAGATTAATAAACAGGCTTCACATCATACAAAATAACAGGAAAATGATACAAAACTATTCATACAAGAAATGGAACAATACTTCAAACATAAAATTAATATTAAAAAAAAATCAGTTTTGAAGATCAGATTTATACAAAGATTACATTAATAGTAAGTATTTAAGGCTGTATGATTAAGACATGATAGCTTCAAACGCTTTCCAGATTAAATTCAGTATCACAATGCTCAGAGAAATATACCTTCATTGCTTGCAACTAATTATTTATATTTTGGGACCCGCAACGCACAATTCTTGCTCTATTATGTACAAGAATAAAATGTGTCAATAAATGGAACCACAAAATAAAACCAACATCCACACAAAAAAATTGTCATTTCTGACCAGATAAAAGGATGGGAAAGCTTTATTGGAAACTAAATAAGTATTACTAACTTCCAGGTTCAAGCGACTATCAAGAGGATCACAGGGATATGGGTTCGCTATTAACATATGTATCCTTACCATAATTTTCCGATCAAACGTCTTAATATATCGATAATGCAAATATAGATTTTTATCGCATGGACTGCTTGTGTTTCTGTGTTAATAAATGGATTTTTAAGGAGCTTTTCAGACCAAATGACTGACCACACGGGCCACAGTTATAAGGTTTTACATCTGTATGAGTTAACCAATGTCTCTTCAGATTACAACGCAAACTAAATGACTTACCACAATTCTCACATGTGTGCGCTTTTATACCCGTATATGTAACTTTAGACAACCTCTATCGCGAAATGATTTACTACATTGGTCACATGTATATGCTTTTACACCTGTATGAGTTAACAAATGACTATGTAGATGACCCTTCCTACTAAACGACTTAACACAATAGTCGCACGTGTATGATTTAATACCTGTGTGTGTTAACAAATGACGCTTTAGAACACATTTAGAAATAAATGACTTACCACAGTAGTCACATGAATATTGTCGTATGCCATTGTGACTTAACAAATGAATACTTAAAACACTTTTATTAACAAATGCTTTCCCACACTGGTTACATGTAAATGCTTTTACCCCTGTGTGTATTACTAAATGAGCAGTAAGGTTAGATTTTTTAGTGAACGACTTACCACAGAGATCACATGTACACAAATATTCACTTATGCCCGTGTGAATCAGCACATGCTTTCTTAGAGTATTCTTCAGAGCATATGAATTACCACAGAGAACGCATGAAAACGCTTTTACGCCTGTGTGTGTTACTAAATGATCTACTAGATAAATTTTCTTACTAAAGGACTTGCCACATTCGTCACACATGTATGTTTTTATGTCTTTATGCGTTACCACGTGATTACTTAAATGATATTTGCTTTTAAATAATTTACCACAGTAGGCACATGGGTATGCCTTTATGTCAGTGTGAGTTAAGAAATGAGGGTTAAGCATAGATTTCTTAGCGAACGACTTACCACAATGGTCGCATGTATATGGTTTGAGGTCTGTGTGTGTTACGAAATGTGACTTTAAATTATCTCTCGAAGTAAATGACTTACCACAGTAGCCACATGTATATGTGTAAGCTTTTACGTTTGTATGAGTTCGTAAGTGTCTAGTCATATGAGTTCTGGAAGCAAATGACACATCACAGTGGTCACAGGTATACTCTTTTGTACCTGTGTGAGAAAATATATGCAACTTTAGAGTACTTTTAAGAGCAAAGGACTTACAACAGAAGTCACATTTAAATGGTTTAATGCCTGTGTGTGTTCTAAAATGTCTTTTTAGATCATGTTTTAGGTCAAATGACTTACCACAGAAGTCACATGTAAATGCTTTTGCGCACGTGTCAATTAACGAAGATCTCTTAGGTTTGATTTTCTTGTCGCACGGATTGCTCAAGCTGTTTGATAAACAATTTTCCAGGTCCATTTTATTTGGTAAATTTGACGCCGGATTAGTGTCCACAAAGGAAGCATCATCATCGTCCACATTCATTTCTGACATCAAATCCGCATTAGAAGAATCTCCTAATTTTGTGGAACAATGGCCGACAGAGGTCTCACAGAACTTGTCCAATATTGGAATTTGCAATTCTATACGGTTACACACAAATTTATTTGAAGGGCAGGAAGTTTCTTCATTCCTATTGCCAATGTTCCTAATGAAAAAATGTGTCAAGGTAAATTTATAATAACACTAAAAAAAACCTTACTCTTCAACTTTTTCAATAATATAAACGAAGTAATTGTTCACAAAACTGACCGTGAAATTTTAGTAGCTAATTTAATTTCTTTCTTGTCATGAAATTTTATTAGCTTTGTTATTTTACTCAACTACTTTCAGCATAGTTTTATTTCTTAAATTACAAATGAAGACGCAAATAAGGATAAAGATACAAGTTTTCGGATGTTATATTTAAAAGCACAATCAACAATGATTTTAAATACGTAATGTCAATGAAGCACTGTAGTACTTTACCATTCATAAATAGCACACTTTGCTATTATGTATGGCCTTCACGCCCTCACTCCATAATGTGACTATGTTAAAAGTCTTTCATAATTAAATAATTTAAGTCTAGAAAATTCTGGAAACGAATCTAAATATGAATGTAATAAATTTATCTCCAAAGATTTTCAACATATTCATCTTGAAAATGGTCTCTACATAATACATGTTTTTCTTTGCTGCTTCAATAATTAAAATGAGAAAGATAAGGAATTAATCGATCTTTATTTAGAAAGTTTTGATATCATTTGTCCAATTTATAGACGAAAAAATATACTTTTCATTTACAATTCCATCAGTGACCTTAAAAAATGTAAGTACTTCATATTTTCGTACCCAACTCTAAAATATGAAGGGCGTTTTCAACACGCCAGATTCTGTATAAGAATAATGAGGTTTCACCTATTAAAATGACTGAGTAATTTTGATTCAGGGAATATTTGATTCTCGGGTGGTCAAACTTTCTAATGGGTAATAAGGTTTATATTGATTGACTGTCTTGCCAGTACAGATTTCAAATAATGCTTAGAAAAGAACTAATTCTAACAGCAAGCAAATCAACTTCAAAATTTTACATACTTTTTAACATTCTCTACTTTGTCATTGAAATAGTTATATGCTCTCTCTCTCTCTCTCTCTCTCTCTCTCTCTC
>JAGDQP010012039.1:25513-51322 GCA_022664845.1 Lepisma saccharinum
TATATATATATATATATATATATATATATATATATATATATATGAAACAAAGGAAGACGTTTTTTGTATCCAGCATTAAATGGTCGTCTTTTAGGACAGTTTCTAGTTCATATTTCATTTGCTATCACTGTTATTAAAATAATTAGAATCGGAGTTTCGTCACAAGACCTGAAAGTCATGTATGCTTAAATTCATGCATCTCACTATGTTTTCAAAGATCTCTTATAGCACTGTTTTATCTTTCAACAATTTATCCTTCTTATATATATATATATATATATAATATATCGAATAAGCTTGATCTTGAGTTCGCCTTTTAAGTAACCAAAGAACGCAATGTAACTCAACGATAAAGCATTACATTTGACATATTGGCTAAAATTCATATACATATTTATATTTATAACCGCTCTGCTGGTATAGTGGTTACGACACTGACTGCTGATCGTCGGGTCCTGGGTTCGATTCCCGGCTCAGAAAATTTTTTTTTACGAAGAGAGAGGGTGTGGAATGGTACCTCTTTAGCATCGTGATGTAATTCAGGAGCTGCTGTGAATAAAAGATAGTGCCAATCACAGTTGAGAGCTCCCGCTTTCCTCTTCCAATATATTTGGTCAGCGTGGGAGCAGTAGAGCAATTCCTCCCCCGGGACAGGTTTAATCCAATACTGGATTATATATTGTGCTCGATTGACGATCGATGTATGGTGTAAAATACTTTTGTCTTAGGTAGTACTGATGTAAAACAATTGCTAGTAAATGTACTTGTAAGAATTCAGTTAATAGATGGAATTACGGGAATCTACAGGCATGCTAAAAGAATATCGCGCAACAGTCCAACGTGTTAATAAACGGGTATTAGGAAATCAGACGACAACACGTAGTTGGATGCAATGACCAGGGGACACTCGCACTCGAAACCCGGAATTGAGCAACGCGAAAAGTGAGTTACTCTGAAAGGATATGTCCTGAAAGCTTTGTAATCAGATCCGAGTTGTAAAATGAAATTAACCCAGTAAATGTGGCAGTCTGTTTGAATTTTTATTCGAGTCAATATCGAGCCGATTCGGAGTTGCGAGCGAGAGTAGTCTCCAATCATGTCTGTGGCCTTATCTGTGATTTCTTGTATCTAACTCTTGTTGGCGATTCCAACGTTGAACTTAGTCTTTGATGAATTTATTAATCTTTGAAATGGATTTTGATTTAGTAACTTAAGCACTAGGAATTTTTAGATTACCGATATTTGTTGAACATCGACAATGCAATGTCGCAGAGACTAGTAACCTTGTCCTTATGTTAACACGCCTATGATTCCAATGTCTAGCACAAGAGGTTCAAATTCTTTGATTTCATGGTTACCTATCCTAGCAAGGTCCGACTATACTGAATAGTTCTTTATTAATGAATAGTTGTTAACTGAGTTACACACATATGACGGAACACTGTCTCGCAACTGTAACAGAAGCACTCTAATTCTGTGGACTTGAATTAGAGATTGTGCAAGATAGTGCAAGACACCAGCATTCAGGCTATTTCATTTCACGATATACCAATGAAGTCACTAGTCCTATGGATTTCTGCGGATTTGGCCTATTGAAAAGGGCACTTTCATCTCGTTGTGCCACTACTCTTTGGGGACAATACGTTACTATTCTTAAATTTGATCGGATTGATTGAAAAAAAAAAACAGGATTTTCAATAGGTTGTTTGAGTAGTTGGCCTTTCATAGGTACCGATGCAACAAAGCCATAGGGGATCTATGGCGATTCCCCCTTACATCACAAACTAATATTTGTTTTAATATGTTCACCATTATGCTTCACAAATTAGCTCCTGTGGAAAGTCTGAGAAGAAGTGGCTGAGGTTTCCACTTCCTGTAGTTCGTTCTAGCCTTCTACAGTGAAAATAACGGTGGGGGACTATTGACAAGACACATGGTGATCACACTGGAGCCAATTGATATATATGACCGCTCTTCTGGTCTAGTGGTTACCGTCGCTGACTGCTGATCGTCGGGTCCCAGATTCGATCCCGGCTGTGCCAAGGGATTTTTTCCAAAGCGAGAGGGTCTCAAACGGTGCCCACCCAGCATCGTGATGCAATTGGGGAGCTGCTGTGAATAGAAGAAAGTGGCGATCACAGTTGAGAGCTTCGGCTCTCCTCTCCCAACACATCTGATTAGTGTGGGAGCAGCAGGTCAACTCCTCAATTCGAGAGAGACTTCTTTCAGTAATGGATTGAATATGGCTATGAATTATTACTATATATAATGTAGCCTTCAGCTGGTATCGATGAAAGCTGGTACCAGGTCTGCAGTTACGAACTTTAAAATTGATGCCAGATGGCAACCATGGTTATTGATACCTTGGAGTAATAGCATAGCAAGGTAAACATATAAAATGGAACGTTGACAGTAGCCATAAGGGGAAATGATAAAGCAACAGATTCTATAAAATAGGGGGCTGCGCGTATTGCCCTCTACGAGAAATGGGTAGGTTTGTTCAGATCAGGACTTTTTGATATCCGGACTTTGGACTCCTCTTTTCGGACTTCCAAAAAGTCCGAATCTGCGGACCATTTTGTCGGACTGTCCGAAATCGGATTGTCCGAAATCGGACTTGAACCTGCGATCAAACTTACTCACTTAAACCCTAAATGCCATTATTTAACTAATTTAATGACAATTATTATTAAATATATATGCTACTAGCTGATTTGCCCGCTCGCTGAAGCGGAGTGAATAAAATGTGTTGGCAATAGTCATCGGGACTGTCACCGATACTCACTTCGAGAGTTTTGGGAGGATGAGCCCCTTTATCGTAACCAGACTCTCCAGGGTGCTGAGCCCCCATGGTGCAAATCTTCCTTAAGACCGTCCCCGTAGGGCTCCTCCCTATAGAGAAGGTTTTCTGATTTGCCCGCTCGTTGGTGAGGTGTGAATGAAGCTAGCAACAGTAATCGGGACTGTAGGAGAATGCTCTCTTCCCCGTGGCGTGCTGCGCCCCGAACTTGGGGATCTTTTAAGGCTGTACCCCCTTTATCGTAACCAGACTCTCCGGGAGGCTGCACCCCTATGATGCAGATTTGCCCCCATACCCCCCGGGGGCCTGCTCCTCATTGGGAAGTTTTGCCCCATTTATTGTAACCTAATCGTGATGGTACACCTTCATACGAAATTTCGTTTCTCTAGTTTCAGTGGTTTGGAAAATGCGTTTTGGGGCGGCCATTTTAGATCAAGATGACGATTTTTTTTCTTATGTTATCGTGACCTACTCGTGATGATATACATTTACACTAAATTTCGTATCTCTAGCTCGAACGATGTGGAAAATGGTTTTTGAGCGCTCATTTTGAATCCAAGATGGCGACTGATATGATAACTTCCCACACGGATCTAATATCTGATCATGTGCTAAAAATAGTTCCAATCGGTCAAACCGTTTTGGCGTGATGCTCACGCAAACATAGTCACTTTCAATTTTATATACGTATTTATATTGTTAAATTATGCATAGGCAGATTACAAATTATAAAAATAAAATCTTATAAACAAATTGTTTTCACCTTCAAAAAAAGTGACAAAGCACTGTTGATTTAGTGAGTTAGTCCGTACTATTGGTAAATAAGAGTAATCTATTGATTTTAGGAGATCTCTGTTTGAAGGCTGGGGGATAGAAGGGATTAATTTTATTCCTTTATTATACCCAAAAAACAGTGGCGTTATTGCACGTATGATAAATCGCTCGATGTATCCCATTTATTTCCAAGCGTAGTTTCTACTTCATACTCTGCATATACATAATCAGTGATTCCGCGAACTTGGATTCAAGATTAAACTTGGATCAGTGATTCCGCCTGTGGGGGTGTCACCTCGCAAAATCTCGAAAGCACCCCGAACTTTGAAAACTTACGGTCAAAAATCGACAGAAAACGTGCAAATCTCCACCTATACACTCCCAATTTTGACTTTACACCCAAAAAGCTGAACATTCTGGCGGAATCCTTGTACTTAACTCACAGGCATCTCTACACGGTTAACAGAATGTAGATAAAAACAAGCAACACTTATCTGATATAAAAATAAGGATATTTTAATTGTCAACTTTTTGTAAAGTGTTATTTACAACAGATGAAAAGCACTAATATATCTTGGCTTTATTTTAGCAATCCTTAAAAACACCGTCAGTATAAATTTTCTCAATTTCTTTCCTCTCCACAGCCAAATCATCAACGAGGCGAGTCGATCATTGGAAATTGATGACCAAAAGTAATTTTTCGGTCTTTTTAGAATAGAAAAAAATATTCGTTCGCAGTGGTGATCGGCAGAGACAAAAATTTCCAATGACAAGATAAGAATAAATATCCGATTAAAGCAGCATTCTATACTGTGATCATATCATATTAAGCTCAGTGTCTTCAGGTGGACACAACTAAACAATCCGGATTCAAGTCCGGCTAGAGGCACAAATGTTGCATCTACTGATACTGAGGCAGGCTAGTAAAAGTAAGAGATTAAGTAAATGAAGTTTCATCCAAATAAGAAAAGCAGCTTCGTCTTCTGTGTAACAAAAACTAAACAAGAACTCAACCTGCTAACTCACGACATTCTGCGTGATGTCACAGGCAAAGTAAACATTATGGCAGGAAAACTCTTATAATGATGTAACCTCACAAATAAAAATTGGATCTACAGATCGAAATATGAAAAAAAACTACACTGAACCCACAAAGCTGGGGAAACCAAAGCAAAGACAATA
The DNA here is from genome assembly GCA_022664845.1 of Lepisma saccharinum. Lineage (NCBI taxonomy): Eukaryota > Metazoa > Arthropoda > Insecta > Zygentoma > Lepismatidae > Lepisma > Lepisma saccharinum. The sequence goes on from JAGDQP010012039.1 coordinate 30,270, forward strand.
GCAATGGACTTCCTCCGAACAAAAAAAAATCATTTCTCAGGGAGAGGGAAGACAAAACTTACGAACAAAATTTAAAAAGCAAGGGCCTCCCTTAAGGCCACTACGCCTTTACAGGAAAACCTGAACTTGTAAGACAAATGAAATTCGACTTCCGAAAAACGTAACACCCTACACTGACTCACCTTCAGAACTGAAATGTTCTCAAACCTAAACTACAAATAGAACTTAAAACTCCCTTACAAATTAATATAAAGAAAACGTTCTAATCTGGCTTACTTGGTAATTCTGTCTCCAGCAACATATAAAATTTGGGCGCCCTGAGATATGGAACAAAGACTGCCCACTAATATATATACATCCAGTCCAAACAATATACTCATTGGTATCTTTAATGGTGGGTCAAACTTCAGGGGATGATGGAGAATGACAAAAGACGTGATTTAAGCGAAGAAGTTGTGATCCGAAAATGCGTCAGTGCTGAGCTATAGCCCGCCGAAAATGGACCAAAGTAGAACAAAAGTGAATAGAACGAGAGAACGAAGTGTCGGAGAAAGGTCGGGTCAAAGGAACGATTGCAGTATGTGCCCTGTAGAATCGATTCATGCACACAGCGATGCGGAACAGTGTCGGCGCAAGGGGGGGCGCATATGACAGCATTGGATGGGAGCGGAAACATGGGGTCAAACGTACCGGGATGATGGCAACTGACAGAGTAAGCAATGTGAGAGACGGATCCCAAGTTCGACGATGCAGCAATCCCGAGCCAGAGCCCGCCGAAACTGCGATGGAATACGACACACTAGCGAGAACTAGAGAACGAAGTGTCGGAGAAAGGTCGGGTCAAAGGAACAAATGCAGTATGTGTCCTGTAGATGCAATTCATGCACACATTGATGCGGATCAGTGGCGGCGCATGCGAAGAAACACAGCAATGTATTGTATTACTAGCGAAGCGTTGGGAAAAGTGCCAGGGCAACGTGCAAGTGCGACAAGAGGCCAGCAGACACGTGGAGGCTCGTTTCCAGCGTCACGAACGCGGTATATAGTGCGGCTGTTGACAGGGGTGTGGAAGAATCTGGGATCGCAAAGTCCGTAAATCACCGAATGTCTGAGCGCTTCTAGGAAGCAGGATCATTGGAGCACGAAATACGTACACCATACAGGACAACGGAGTGCGGTAGAAGGTCAGGTACAACAATCGTACCGTGGGTGTGGTAATGTAGGACGACACATACTAATGCTAGACAAGACGGCACATGATACTGGTAGAACGAAAACACAATGAGCAAATGCACTTACATTCACACCAGCTGCTCAAAATGGCGTTCCTGGGATGCGATGCAGGCATGGCATCGCCGTAATAGGGTTTGGCGCATCCGCTCGAAGATGCCTGGGTTGGTGCGAATCATCTCACAGGCAGTAAGGATTCGTGCAAGAAGGGTTTCTTCGTTCTGGACAGGTGTGTCGTAGACGAGCGCTTTTACATAACCCTACAAGAAGAAATCAATGGGGTTCAGATTAGAGGAGCGTGCCGGCCAAGCAATCGGACCGCCCCTTCCGATCCACCTATGTGGGAAGGCATCGTCAAGGCACTGACGCGCAGCTGCGCCAAAGTGTGCTGGGGTCCCGTCATGCTGAAACCACATACGTGCACGAACATTAAGCTGTACATCTTCTACTAATGCAGGGAATGTTACGCGGAGGAACACTGCGTACACTAGTGCTGATACGCGAGACGGTAAGAGATATGGTCCTATCAGCTGGTCACCGACGATGCCTGCCCAGATATTTACTGCAAATCGCTGTTGATGTCCATGCACGATGGTACCATGCGGATTTGCGTCGGCCCACACATGACTATTCCGGGTATTGAATACACCCTCTCGCGTGAAACAGGCCTCATCTGTGAAGAGTATGGCGTCAAGAACCTGCGGGTCTTGCAAACAGCGGTGCACTAGCGTTTTACTAAACACAACACGGGGTGCAAAGTCTGTAGGATGCAGGTCTTGCACTTTCTGTAGATGATAGGGTTGTAGTTGTTGTTCACGGAGTACTCTCCACACAGTAGTGTGATCAACCCCCACTTCTTCTGCTAGTGCTCTAGTGCTGCTCGACGGTGTTCTGTCACACGCTCAAGAACCTCTTCTTCAAGGTCGGGAGTCCTGGTTGTTCGTCGCCTGCCGCGGTCGTGACTGACTGGGCGTAAGTTTCCCGTTTCCCGTAAACGCCGAAACAGCCTCGGAAACATGGTGTACTTTGGATGGCACCTGTCTGGATACCTGGTGCGATACCACCTTGCAGCTGCACGACTGTTTCCATTCGCTCGCCCATACACAAACACCATATCTGCAACTTCTTCCAACGTGAACGCCATTTCACTCCCGCACTACGCCCTCTCCAGACCACCAGCACAGACAACGCACAGGTACTGATACTGAGCCACTAACCATGGAATAGTAACACGCCGTCTGAGGTTCGGGAAGGAAAGACGTCACCTGCAAAACGATGACGTACATTACCGCCGAGTCATGTGATACAGAGGGTGTACAGCGACAGAGTCTCGTGTTGTTTCCTCTGTTTGTGTGCAGCCACCAACGTACGTAACGTATGATATCAACGCAAGGACAGGTGTCAAATGCCGCTTGTAACACGACGACACGTATTGTTTGTGGGTTCGGCAATAGGGCTTTCAGGAAACGATGTATGGACGCTGTCGTGTGGCGCATTGTACGTGCCCCAGCGTCGCGACAGCGTCATACCACGCAACGTGCGGCTCTTGCAATTCGCACTACGGATCCGTCTCTCACATTGCTTACTCTGTCAGTTGCCATCATCCCGGTACGTTTGACCCCGTTTCCGCTCCCAACCAGTGTTGTCATATGCGCTCCCATGCGCCGCCACTGTCCCGCATCGATGTGTGCATGAATCGACTCTACAGGCCAATCGTTCCTTTGACCCGACCTTTCTCCGACACTTCGTTCTCTCGTTCTATTTATTTTGTTCTACTTTTGTCTATTTTCGGCGAGCTATAGCTCAGCACTGACACTTTTTCGGATCACAACTTCTTCGCTTAAATCACGTCTTTTGTCATTCTCCATCATCCCCTGCAGTTTGACCTACCATTAAAGATATACCCTGCATATATCCAGGGAGAAATATAAAAACGGATAGAGTTGAAATTAACCCGAAAGGACCATCCGTTTAGGCAGTTTTCCTGTATTCTGGTAATTCTACAAACCAAACTAGCCGTATCCCGAGCCAGACGACTCAGAAATGCAGGGGAAAGAAAATCTCAAAAGAGGCCTACGAATTCTCATATTATAATTCTCAAGAGCAAAGTTTGAAAAATCACACTGCTATGGTTTACGCTGCAGAAACTTACTACACGCAATCAAACGTAACAAGTGCGTAGAAAATTAACAAGACACCGAGACAAACCGAAAATAAAATAAATTAATTATTTTAAAAATTACAAAAAACTAGATATTCCCAAGAGAACAGACTCAATAATTTTACGAATTCCAATTCGTTACTTAAAATGTACTGTTCCTCTTGTATTAATAAATAACGTTCTTAAAAATCTTAAATTTCTATTTCACTTTTCCTTTATCATTTTAATAAAAAAAAATATTTGTGTTCTCGCGGCGCGGCACGGGAGAGACAAATTTCGCGGCATAATAGTGTGCCAGTGATACCCTTTTTGAATCATTACCATGATAAGTCGAATTAATGTTGAAGAGACATCGCACAGTTTCCCGGCGAACCTATTGTGACTTCATGAAGCCGAAATGCACAACTATTCTTTAGCACGAAAGGAAAAGAGTATATAGATATAAACTTCTTGACAGAAGACGAAGATAAACACCCGACATAAAACTCACTAGAAGTAAAAATAAAAACTCTTCTTAAAATCTTTCTCTCATTTTCGATTTTTTTATATCGGCGCCAAATCAATTACTATAACAGATAATTAAAATTCATTAACTCACATTGCTTAGCGCGTTACAAGTAGTTGTTTTAGTTATAAATTGTATTCCGAACTCTTAAAAAAAAATCGAAATTAAAAACAAAAACAAAAGCATTTTCCATTATATTTCAGTGTGTTATTATGTTGGTTTGACTTGTCTTTTCTAAGAAGTTTTTTTTAACGTTTTTGTGTGTTTATATTCTCAAACCCAGGGGGAACTCCCCCACCCTCCCTTATGCCGCCTGATCTCAAACGGTTGTTTCGCGTTGGCAGTGATTGCCAAAAAGCAACAAACAATTGATTCACGAGGACTAATAGAAGTGTGGTGGGTAACGGTCCAACAAACCCCGACAACTTATGTGAGATGCTAGATGGATAACATACCAGGCCGCTTCCATTGTCAGAAGCTTTCTCAAGAAACGGAAACATTCTCCACGTTCGAATTATAACTTTCAATTTACCATGCTTCCTTTGTGGAGTATGGAAAGTGAACAACCATTCTCTCTCTATCTCTCCCTCCCTCTACCGTAGCCATGCCTTACGTGGAGGGATGGGAGAATGTCACAGCAAAACAACGCAATAAAATTAAACTTGGAGCAAATGATCAAATGTGGGCAGGAAAAAAATGTGTTGAATTAATGTTAACACTAACAGAAACCTCTTATCTTGGGACACAAGTGCTTCTGTTATTTCACGCTTCATCCCTTATTGTAGAGCAATGTTATTCACTTTCTATTGCATTGTGATGTCTCATTTTGAGTAAAGGCAACGTTCCGTCGTTTCTTCTTTGAAAAAGAAGCTGCTATTCACCAACAATATCAATTTCTCTTTTACACATAAGAGAAAGGGAGGAGTTCTTTGTCAATAGTAACTTTCGTTTTGCCACATGATTAAAAGAATATTTCTGGCACCCATAAATTTTTAGGAAATATAGCAATAACTGTTGTGCTTGAGAAACAGGGGGGTATGTATGCATGTGTACCTAAACCCCTATTTTTGTCATTTTATGCTGTAACACAATTTCAAGTTTCATTCGGCATTTTCATTTCCCTGAAGGGAGCATGCGGTTACAACTACACTACAAAAAAAGAGTGAAAGAAGGAGGATGTGGCAGAAAAGAGGAACCAGCCCTTTTTTTCAGTATCGGCTTTTAGCAAAGACCCTACAGAGTACAGACAGAAGCCCACTGATGAAAAAAAAACACTTGGAGGTTCCTTTTCAACCTGTTTTCTTCCAAAATCGGACTCGAACTGCCCGAAATCGAACTTTCTGTTCGGACTCGGACTGTCCGGACATTCAATCGGACTCGGACTCTAAAATGTCCGGACTTCGGACAGTCCGAGTCCGACGAAGAACCCTAGAAATGGACTTAATCATAGCAGACTGACAGAATCCAACCTGTGGCAATGAATACACAACCCCAGACATTATAATCAGCCATTCACTTATCAGTATTACTGGACCACACGGAAATAGATTGCTTCTTTGTCTGCAGACTTCAATACCAAGCCCCGGGAACTAGCTGGCTCACTTGTTCAAAAATGACGCCCAAACATTGAATCTTCAATTCAATGAATGGCTCTTTTATAGCCCAGGATCTCCACATCTTTTGGGTCGTGTGGTCAGGCAGTCGAGCAGAGTCACCTGCCTAAACGCGATAATCTGTTCAACGAAGATATAGCGTAGTACCTGCCTATCTAATTCACTCTCAATTCTCTGATGATGCTGATTTCTTGCCTAGGTATTTAAGACCGTTCAAGAATTCACTGAAATTCTTCCTGGTTGGAGCGAATAACTTAGGAGTGGCAAGACAAATAGTTTCCCGTATGGGAATTTCAGTGGCGTTCACGAAGTATGTTAGCCCTTTCAGACTACAACATATAGAGGGGTTGAACAAAAAATCTAAAACGTTTGAAAAAGTGTGAAAATCATACCTAGTATGGTGTGGGGTCTCCTTTTGCGTCCAAAACAACTTGGATCCGACGTGGAATGAACGTATACAGCTCCTGAATCGTGGTGTGTGGAATGTATCATTCTTCCTCCAAAACATGCTCCAGTTCCTTAAGGGATGATGGTGGAGGGTAATGAGACCGAACACGCCTTTCGAACACAGACCACAATGGCTCAATGATGTTCAGATCTGGTGATTGTGGGACCCAGGGGAGGTGTGATAGCTCCTGGTCATGCTCCTCAAACCATGATTGCACCGTTTTTGCAGCGTGACAGGGTGCCAAATCATCTAGGTAGATGCCATCACCATCCGGGAACAATGTGTTGGCCATGGGTAGAACCTGGTCCCCCAAAATGGCCTCATACGCCTTAGCATTCATCATTCCATGCAGGGCTATGATGGGACCTGCAGAAAACCACGATATCACTGCCCATACTGTAACAGAACCACCCCCATGCTTTACAGTTGGGCGCAGACAGTCTGGATCATAGGCCTGCGACGGTGTTCTCCATACGTAAACACGACCGGTTGTTGGAAACAAGGTGTAGTTCGATTCATCGGAATACATTACGTGTTTCCACTGATCAAGCGTCCACTCCTTGTGGTCCTTGCACCCTGGATACGCCGCTTCGCATTTACTGCTGTGACCAGAGGTTTGGCGATCGCGGCCCTGCCATGAATTTTCATTTTATGAAGTTCCCGTCGCACTGTTTTTGATGAAACCGGGTTCTGTAGGCCGGAATTGAGTTCAGACGTAATTTTCATTGCAGTGGTCTGCTTTTTAGCTGCTACAATACGTTTTAATACCCTCCTGTCCCTATCGGACAGGATTGTCTTTCGAACACTGTTGTGCTTTGCAGACGTTGTTTGCTCATGCATTGTGTATGCCCTCGTGACATTGGATACAGTGCCTGTCGATACCCCCACAATGGTCGCCACTGTTGCCACTGAAGCTCCAACCAGACGGGCACCAACGATCATGCCTCTTTGGTAGTCTGTCAGGTCGCCCATTTTACCGCACCACTTGCACACCACGACACTCACAGGTGAACTGGGTACTGCTGACGGAAGAGGAAGGTCCACATGACACATTCGGCAACCGCAACACGTGGTGTACAGTGGCGGGCCACACTTACGTGTCCTGTATGACGTGTTTTTAGATTTTTTTGTCCAACCCTTGTATACTTGTACCTCAGCTACAGGGTTGTTGTTAGAAGAAGGACGTCCATTCTAAATAAGTTTTATAGTGAGTAAAATTTACCATTCAATACAAAACAAATATTCTTTATTGGCAAGGGCGGGATTCAGCTCTATTCTACTATTTAACCCGTGTCAGTAAGCTTGATAAGCTATTTTGGAAACATTACTTGCTTAGCAAAAGTTCTACAACCTCCAAATTTCTCTCCCTCGTGTTTCGGATAAATGTGGTTCTAGGGTATTAAATTGGTAAGTAATATTTCAGATAAACAAATATGTATGGAAACGAGTCATTGTCATAAATGCAAAATCACGAATATATAACATTATTTGTGAAAACTTGCGTTTTCCTAACTCAGTCTGACAGAGAGTATGAAAACGATGACAGTATTCCAGGAATAGAATTTGTTTAATAATTGTAACGGATGAATCATTCTGAAATTAAGGGGCAATTTTAGACCCAAAATCGAAAATTGAATAGTGTCAATTATTTTGCCCCGAATTTAATATGTGCATTCCCTGAATTTTATTTAAGACATACGAACTGTTAACAGAGTTTAAGAAACACATTTTTAATTCAGTCATTTATTTAACATGATCCTTGATCCACGGAGGTAACAATTTTGTCAATTTTGTCCAGTAAAACGTACCTCATAAAAAACTTGACCACTTGAAGTTTATTTCAACTAAAATATATTTGTCATGTTTGTGAAGGTAATTCAAAATATCAACAAAACTTTAAGATTGAAATAGGACATGGAGATGACACAGAATTAAAACTATCATTTACCAGGTTCTAGTTCAAATAAAAACGCACTTGAAGTATACATATACAAAGACTCATGCAACAAAATGATTTACTAGAGATTGTCTAGGAAACAGAGTGAAGCACGTGCTGTTGCCTAGTGGAATTTACGAGAACTTAGTCACTCCATGGAGGTGACAGCAGAACGCGGAGACAAAACTCCGATAATTTTTGCAATATGATAAAATATTTTTTTCATAAGAAATTAAAATCTTTTTGCCAAAGAAATAATTGATTATCTGATCTTAATAATGTGACACAAACCTGTCCCTTGTTCAAACCGTGGTTGCAGACATCCCATGGAGGTGACATATATAGTATTTTCAATCACTTAAGTAAATATATTTAAGAAAATACTTTGGGAGTAAAATCCTTTACGCGCATCTATGTATATAATCGATTTTTTAAAAAATAAAATCTACCATTATCTGGCCAAAAGAATCGAGAAACAAGAATTTAGCCTTAATTTCAGAATATATACCAGTGGTTTCCAACCATGGCTCGTCAACCATTATCTGTACTCGGAAAATTTTGAATTATTTAACACTTATTTTCCGGGCTTCGACGATCTGAATTTGACATCAAAGTTTATATTTCTTTACTACACCAAGTAGAATATGAATATATACTGGCAATTTTTTGAATATCAAATAAACCTCTAACTTACTGGTATCTTCCAGGCACCTCAAAGATTTTTGCTGTAGTTTGGCGGTCCGCGAGTATTACAAAATTTGAGAAAACGTGTGGCATTGCCAGCGACAACCGCAAGAACACTTTGTTAATTTACGACAGAGTGTAAACATGATTGCTTTATAAGATAAAAATAAAATAAATTTTATGGGCGGTAACAGCAATTATTGCATTGTTTCCAGGCAAAAGAACTAGTTCTGTAAATACACAGGATACGGAAAGGATCTGGCCAATTCAGTTCTCAAATATCGGGAGAAAAATTTCAAATCTGTCTCATATACCTGTGTACATGACATGTGAATTGTGTAGTCATGTAAGGTAAACAGTGAAAACATTACGAGTCTAATAGAATAATAGTGTTAGAAGTAATATTAAATAATTATTGTTATTCATAATGGAAAGAAAATATGGCTTTTTGCAGCGTGTCATTTACTCCAGCGCTTACAAAGTGTTCGGTGGAACTTTGGTGAGTCTACAGAAGACAAATTTTGGAGCAGACACATGTTGACCAAGCCTGTTTTAAGACCGTTAGAAACATCGAGCCTTTCCTTACTACTAAGAAGTTAGAAGACTGAAAGCAAGACAAAATAAAATATACACATCATTAGTTAATGGACAAACTACTATAGGTGTTGGCACAATGCACTACAGCAGGTTCAAATACCAAACATATCTGAGCAGAGCAAAAATTATTGGTATATGCCGTCTTAACAAATTTCCAAGTTGCTGTTATCTTCGTTCACGGAGTTGCCAGATACCATCAACTTTGTGAGATAAGCTTCAAAATGAACAAATGTGGTAAATTAACATATGGTTACAATGACCAAAACGTTCTTTAAAAGATGATTAAGGTTTGGCCAAATGATTAAATATATTGTGTGAAGAAATTGTAGATGACGGTGACTAATTTTTAGGTAGTATTTAACTTGTACAAGAAAAAAAGGAAATATCAATAAAATAACGTAATTATTTTGGGTGGTAAGTAGAGAAAATATTACCGACTCCAATTGTTTCGTATATTCCGATGACGATTTTGTGAACTTCAGAATTTAAAAAAAAACCTTTTTATCGAATGTTCAAAAAAATAAAATTATTCTAAATGCTGGGGGACAATGGCCTGAGCTTGAAGTACTTAAAGAGCATGTAAAGAAATTAAGTTATTTGAGAAATAAGGGATTGATACAACAGCTTTAAAAGTTTGCAAGTGAGTGTGAGTCCTTAACCCATGTTATCGGTGAGGTAGTTCTATTATCCAGTAATGGGCATTTATTTCGATATACTAATTAAAATATACCATAGCAAAAATTTGTGGACAAACTTGGTTTCAAAAATCTGTGGACAAGAAACCGCGTTAATGTCCAACAGCAATAGTAAAAAATTATAAAAAGGATGTGTTCCCTTATATACTGCAGAAACAAGTGATCAATACAAAACAAGTTCAAACAATGACTTTAGAAATATTGCAGCACAGCACACACACATTACCACTTCATTTCAGCAAGTACTCCCACTTGAATCGCGCTGGCTACTATCCTGAACTGGATTTAAAAGCCACGCTCCGTTGTTAAGTTAAAGAAGAGACAGCCATTGATTATTGGTCAGTGTAACCAGGTCACGAACATGAATCTTAGTCAGCGGCAAAACGATGACCATGCTGATCTAGGGTCCAATCGTAAACTCCGAACGAGTTTCACGCGTTATTTTCTTTCTCTCACGAAGAGTTCGGAAACTCATTGTTCATTTCGTTCGCGCACCAAACGAACTAGCTCCGACTTCGTGAATTTCGTTAAAAAATATGGCTACCTTCCACATTATAAATTTACCCCTCTTCGCATTGTGAAAACATTTTTTGATTGGTCTAGAGGTATAAAATCTTAGCTATGATTGTTATTTCTGGAGTATGGAACAATTTTGGCACTGCTAAGTTAAATAACAGATTAATATAACGGGTTACCTAAACCAATTGATCTATCTTTACTTTCCCATATTTAACCCTTCTTCGAGCTATAGAATGCTCTTAGATATACCGATTGAAACTAGATAACACCACTGGGAAAAGAAGAAACTATTGAAGAATTCTTTAGCTAAAGGCTTGTTGAGTAAAAGCAAGAATAACGCAGAGTACAAAATTATCGTATCTACGAAAGCCACTCTTTGATTTCGCATATTACAGCAGTATTTTTAAAGACTAACTAATCTGCAAGTTCTTGAAGGAAAACGCATGGTTTTAGCTTTCATGAATGAATACGACACGTTCGTATCATAATTTAACCTAGCGTAGGTGGGATTCGTTAACGTGCTTTCGAAGAAGTCGTGTTGCATATGCACAATCGAGTCCAGCACGCACACGATCTCAATAGGATCGACGGCACTTTTAAGTGTTGGAGGATTAAAGTTACTTTGAGGCAGCAGTCATTACAAGAGACTGATCATCATTTTCATTGACTGTTTAGTAATAGCATTACACGTTACAATTTGCTCCATCTTTTTGTTTTGGGCTCCGGTCCTATCTTCATACTAATCACCTTTCCCAGCACCACGTTTGACCATCAAGGACGTCACGCTTTACCACCGACAGTTCCAGATCCACCTCTGTACTCTACGTTAACAAAAAGTAAACACCGCAAAATGGAATCATTATCACGATCAAGGTCACGCTCTCCAGTTTCCACACCATCAGCTGGCACTAACAGAAACAACGAGCATCATACGTTAAGTGATTCATCTGAAGACAATGACATCGAAATCGACGATCAAGAGCAGCTTTCTTCAGCATCAAAACCACAGCTTCACGCATTTCTTCTCACTAACTACGAGCACAAGTACTAAAACAACAATCAAATTTTACATAAGTTCATCAAGTATGTACCAAGATCATCCACTTCAGAAATCAAATTCACGAAAAATAGCATCATCATCAAGTCATCTGAGCGCAACTTCGCACAAACAACACGCAATAAACACAGCTTCGAAATTAATAAAAAAAGAACAGCTCAATTCTCAATTCTACTGGAGAGATGCACTAAACCACCACCACTACCACGAAAAGCACCATCTCTGTCAGTTGCCATCCGTGAGATAGAACCATCACTCACCATCGAAGAAATAGAAGCAGAAGGACACTCAATCATCAAATGCATCAGAATCATGTGCAATGCAGGTCCTACATATATCGTTATGATAGTCATCAAATCACAGGACACCATAAATCCATTAGTTGCAGCAGACGCATACATCAGACCTTCTTCAACACGACCTACCAGAGTATCTCATAACTACATTATAGTTTCACAACTTCTGTGTCACACTCGGAGCTATCTATTTTCGACCTAGCCATGCCATACCAAACTAATTTTTCACATATATATATATATCAAACATCTTTCGAACATTTATCATCATGACAAATCTCAACTTCCATAGCCGAACTCAACAAAAGAAAGATACTTTTCGCCATTTCATCCTTACTCAAAACTACAGGCAGCATGATCCCATTATCTACTCATACACAACACCAGATGTTGTTATTATTTCAACCAACTTAAATTCTCGACATCACGTAAACGTAGTAGATCTCATTGGAAGCGGTCATGTACCCATTAGCCTCACCATAGACACCCCTGGATACCAACAACCACAAAACCCACCACCATTACGCAGCATCTTAAGATACGACAATGCTGACTGGACCGCTTATCGCACCTACCTCATCCAACAAGTCGAAAATATACCACCTCCAGAGAGAGAATACTTATAGCACAGCATATCTCACCTCACAACTGCACGCCAACCAGTGTGTAAAAACTTCATCCCTACTTCTACAAACGCACCATCAAAACCCAACTTACCTCCGCAATATCTACCATTCATTACACCATCCCAACTATTCTACAAGGACTGCCAACGTAATAAAAATCCAGAATCTCTCCTCCTTCATCGACAGCTCCAACGAACCGTCAGAAACTACTTCAAAACTTACAACAATAGGTTAAAACCTGCAACAACTCTGACGCCACAAATAAATCCCACAAATACTTGAGAAGTTTTAATATCCTTACAGGTGAATATACTAAAACACCCTATCCTCTCATCCACAACGACCAGCAACTATCCACTGGCACTGCCAAAGCAGAAGCATTTGCCATACACCTTCAAATATTCACCCCTATACCAGCAGCAACCGCAGAACGTCATCATCCAGTTCATAGACTAAATCTTTTACCTCCTTATTTAGATCAAACCCAACCCACTCCCTTCCCTTAAATAACCAACTTACCACAACTATCACTGTAGAAGACATCATCCATATAACCACTAACAAACGGAACACTGCACCAGGCATGGACAATGTCTCCTATAGACATCTAAACAACTCCCTACAATTTCCTTCACCTCATCTCAAGCATATACACCTTTATCTTAGGCGTTGACGTTATACCCGCAGAATGTAAACTTCCAAAACCCTAATATTTGTAAAATCTCCCCTCCCTCCCCATGCCGTCTCCCCATACTATCGCATACAACTAATTCCTATCTTAAGTAAAATCCTAGAAAAAATCCTTGTTCACCGCCTCGACATACACCTCAATAACCATAACCTAATTTCTCCCACTCAAGATGACTTTCGTCCTGGATACAGCATTAATGAGCAACTCCTACGACTCACATAAATAATAACTCATCATTACAATAAAGCCCAACCCTCATGCCTGGTGCTTTTCGATCTTGAAATGACCTTTGATAAAGTCTGGCACGAAGGCACGAAGTCTGACACAAAATCCTCTCATTTCGTTTTCCTATCTCCTACTTCCATCTCTATTCCTCAAGGCTCTGCCCTGTCACCACTATTATATTTACTGTTTGTCACCGATATACCTACTTTAGCTGCAAATTTTAAACTTTTCCAGTATGCTGGCGACACAGGTTTTCTTGTCCAGGCCAAAACCATCCAGTAGCTCAATATCACATTGAATTCAGCAATAGCTCGTTTTACTAACTGGAGACTCAATATCAATCCAAATAAGACTCAAGCCATTGTTTTCATTCCACCAAATCGCCATAGTCCATCGAAATAGTATTCGTTCATCCATCACCATCCATAATAAGCCAATACAACCTACAAAACCTTTAACTAATCTCGGAAATATCTCTGATCACCACATGCATGGCGACCACACTTAAATTAAATCGCATTCAAAGCATACAATAGGCTTAATCTTCTGAAACGTCTAAGTGGCACCACTTGGGGTCTACAATCAAAAACTGTACTAAACACTCATAAAGTTTTCCTACGTCTCGTACTCACCTATGGCTTCACAGCCTGGATTTCAGCAGCTTTGTTGTGCTACCACAAACTGAAAATACTAGAAAGAGACGCGCTGCGAACAGAATTCCGCATCAGATTACCGAGTCCAAAAGCAAAACTTTACGACCGTAAACATTCCAACATGTCCTGTATCATCTTGAACAGCTCATACTTAAGTACATACGTCAACGCCTCGAAACTCACCATCTGTTACTTTACGAAACACTGCATGATATAGTCGTATTACAGCACAGAACCTTAGTCCGTACCCTTATCTCTCTTCTATTTTCCCTTTATTATCACACCATTCCTCCGGATCATCCTGATCATGACATCTTTCTCAACTTCCATCTCCCAAACACGCCACCATTTATAGCACCATCATATCTTGCACAGTAATATTCATCTACTAACAGGGTCCATACTGTCTCTCATCAGTTCAACGTAACCCCTGAACAGAAAATAAACCAGCATTCGTCTAACAAACAAACCCAACGTGTTGTGACGTCAGAGAACACTTTATCTCCATCATGATCATTTACTTAAAGTCCACCATAAAAAATATGATTATGAGACCAAATCATAACGTCCAGATTATGAAACTGAGACAATAAAAGAAAATGAACCCACGTTAGCTTATTCACTAATCCTTGAAATCCCTTTCTTCTCTTCACATCCCTCTCCCAATAATGGGTGTTCCTTTCTACACAGGTCTATCTGCGGCTAGGAAAAACAACGTTTACGTGAGTTCAAATTTTAAACCGAAAGTAACATTGGTCTCTTGTCAAATATCTGTGACAATAGTTCCTTTGTCTACGTATTGGTTTCCCTTCTTGGCAATAAAATTTTACTAAGAAGTTAATTCTATGCAATTTATTATAGAGTTTCGCTCTTAGGAACAGGATAACCCTAATTGGAACATTTTTCTCGTGCCATAAATATGACTTAGTTGGTGAAGTCATGGAAATTTTGAAGTATGCAGAAATATGTAGGTACTTCAGCCAGATAATTCTTGTACTTAACAACATATATTTATTCTACTGTGACATAAATGTTGAAGTGGAGAAATTAGAAAAAAATTGAATTCACAAATTTCTGCATGCATTTTCATTTGTCATTTTAAATAATTTCTTTTGTAAAATAAATGGTTTGCTGGGGTTATGTTGATGCGGGCGCGCTACGAAGGTCGGCGTACAATATTACGATCCACTCCAATAATTCTCACATCCATCACGACAAGGTAATATATATAGATTAAAGAACCATGTGATATGTGATGAGTACAACTTCCGTCAATTCCAGGAAAGTCATTCGCCTCAACATAGACCAAAGTAAATAATCTTTTGTTCCCAAATATTAAGCTAAAGTCAACAGCAGGATACAACAAGGTAATACTTAAACACTAACGATAACAAAGTCACGTTTGGACTAGCGTCGGACCCAATCAGAGAAGTGTGAATTTGAAAAAATCTCAGAATGATATCAAATTCCATTTACAAGAACAATGACCAACTTGAAGACCTCCTCCTATCCTTAAGAAATTCCCATGCGTACAACTTATATATTTGATAACTGAACATAGTAAATAAAATTTAATATTAGCAAGCAGCAGAAAGTCACGTTCTTGATCATGTACAGGATGTCTATTGAAAACAATCCCAGGAAAACAATGAACCAGTATCTCTAATGACCTCTTGCAATTTGGGACTCTTCTTCTACAAACATCACATCCTATCACTCCTATTTTTCCAAGAGTAGAAAACGTTTCATTGTTTGCTTCACGTTATGAATTTGTAATCAACCCTCTCTTCCTTGAGGAAACAGAAAACCCTTCCTTTCCAGTGACATCACAGCCAAAGTGTCAACGACGTTGGACAATGGAAAAATAAAACATGACTAATTGACATAATATAAAAGCTATATATTTCAATGATCGGGATAGCAGTCTTAGACTGAACTCTCGGTTGCCAAATGCTCTGTCGTTGTGGTTTGTGATTCCGTGTCCTTCAAATGTCAGTGAAACAAGAACCGAAAAAGTTTGAACACTGTTATTTTCGGGCAATTTTTGAAAAGTCCCGTTTTGAACTTGTGGTTTCGGAACTTAAAGACATTTAAGTTGTTGTGTATGTGACTGGGCATTATAAAGAACTATGAACATTTAACATCTAGTGACCAGTTGGTAACCATCATGACAATAGTCAATTTAGGATCTTTTTCTAATCTTCGAACGAGTGTTTGAATGTTGGTGAACAATTACCTAATGTGACTAAGTAAATTCTGTGTTGATCATGGCCACAATCCCAACCAGTGACATAGATGAGTTTACGTTTCTTTCGTGTAGTTCGGGTTCTTATGTATTTCTCGAATTTGATACTTTGGAGTGACGACAAAGATTTACTGTAATTCAGCTCGGATGTGCCGGACTTTCCTTAGGCGTATCTCTTAGCATAGATCTGTGATCCCTAAAAAAAGATTTGTTACGTTTCCCTTGTTAAATTGCAGGTGAATGTCAGACGACAAGAGGAGGTCAGCTCCGAACAAATAATCTTAAAAATAGTTCTCTCATTTTGCAAAGCTCTACCAATTACTTTCAGCCTGTCCCTCTGTTCAAGAAACTCTAAATTTATGCTCGTGGAGGTACGTCTACTTTCTCACTAAGTGTGTTTGTTTTTATGGAGGAAGAAGTCGTACCTTCCACACGGTGAATCGACGCTATCGGGTATCGGTTTAGTTGGCCTTCAGCTACCCGGTACTGCCAAATTTATATCCCTACCCAAGGCACAAACTTTTATTTTCCTCCCATGTTTTAACCTTTTTCAATTGGCAGTTTGAATGATGGGTACGAGCCTATCTGGTGTTATAAAACTTCAATCAGATGATGCAGAAATCACACTACTTGACAAAAAGTTCCCATTATCTGGTCAAAGAATAATATCAGGCGTTATTCAAACC
The DNA here is from genome assembly GCA_022664845.1 of Lepisma saccharinum. Classification (NCBI taxonomy): domain Eukaryota; kingdom Metazoa; phylum Arthropoda; class Insecta; order Zygentoma; family Lepismatidae; genus Lepisma; species Lepisma saccharinum. The sequence continues at coordinate 47,137 of JAGDQP010012039.1, forward strand.
AACGTTATTTCCCGCCTCACCATCACTGCAACCACCACTTTCTTTTCGATCACCTCTTCGAATTCCGTCTCCATTCAATTCGCCTACTTATTCAGGTTACATGCGCATGAGAAATAAAATTTCACGTTCACTTGTTCACTCAAGTGACAGCAACAAAGAGAGCAATAAACATACTACGCGTTAAGTCACGTAAATCTCGTAGTAAACAGCCATCCGAGTCGGAGCGAGGTAATAAAGTTCACTTCTCACGCTCCATTTCAAATAAAGATGGCATGAACCTCACAGCAGACAATTCAATTGTAATACTATGAATAGCGGAAGTGGAGAAGAAAAATGTTTTTCACTATGACTTTCAACGCTAATATTTTCAGATTAGTAAGCCTCAACTTTCGGTATTTTTTCCATTGTTTTCTATTGTGCAAAATTGCTACATTTATGAAAATGAGAGGAAAAGGCAAAGGTGCGGCCATATCCTATATTTAAGGCACCATTTCATCCATCCCTTAACCAGATAAAAATTTATAACGGCTAGCGCAGAGTTACTTATACTGGTTTCTAAGTCCGTATTCCATGTTTTGCGCCACATACGCTCCTTTTGAAGAACATAGGGACCAAAGAGTCAAGTTTAGGTGTCACAAATCAGAGTAGTACGTGTTAAGCGAGCAAAGCAGGCAGTTGAAACTTTATAAAGCAACAATAAAGTTGATGTGTCGCAACCACATTCTATTAGGTCCGTTTCTAATAAACAACACACCAACCTTTCCCCATATATATTACTGAATCTCCCTCAGGTCCTTATTTTCAAAGATTTATCTTAATATAGCACATATATTTCTTTTTGAACCTAACAGCGAGGAACATCCACTTTGTGGCTATATTTAGGCTAGTGTTTTATTAATTATTCTCACAGGAATTAAGTTAATTTCAAAGTAGTTTTACGAAATGTTTGTGTTCATAAGAATTATCCAGCGTCTTCTCAAAATTTCTCTTTCTAAATATCAAAATGATAGCTAAAGAAATGTGTAATATCACAAAGTTAAAACAAACCACAAGTTTAACGCACTAGGTGCCGTACGTTTAACATCTAATCTCAGGTAATTTTTAAACACCAGCGATTTGCCAGGATTAGTGTTTAACTGAGAAACCAGGGATGTTCTCGGTAGTTTGAATTTTACTGAATTGTTCTAGATTGTTATTACTTTGTTTACTCTCACAACCAACCCCCAACCTCACCAAGTTTTGGGCAAACTCAAATATAGTTAACTATCAATGAAATTAGGCTAGAGAATATAAGCTTTAAAAAAGTTTTCCTTTTGTGAAGAAGAAAGTTTCGGTTTTTAACCCCTCTTTGCGAAACGTAGAATTAGACGCACGTCAGAGTCGCTTGACAAGTAGTATTGCCCATGTTTCCTATCTTACAATTTACTAACATTACTTATTGGCCAATTATTACTGACAGAACATATTGTTGGATTATTAAACAATTTAGAAAACATATTAATTTTATAGTCTAAGGACCACAAACAAGCGTACAATTGATTCGTCGAATTTAGTTTCTTGCCCCGAAGTTGACTGTTGACAGTCTAATTTTGGGTGATGACTGGCAAACTTAACCTCCCCAACTTCAGTTTTGTAGTTAAGGAATAAGTTTCACGAAATTCTTCGCAGGTAAAAGGTAGCAAGGAAAGAATTTACGTAATTATTGGGCACAGCATGAATTAAAAATAGGAAAAACACCATTCATCCTACAGATGACACATTAAAATATGGGGTTCACGCACTTGTTAATTAGGAGCCTGAGCGTGACCATATATTTAAGCCGAGCTTATGTACCTTTGAGGTTAATGATTTTGGATGTATATGTCCATATATTCAGACGTCAATTGCAAATGAAACTGCTTTGGACATAGGCAACGTTTAAGTTAGACGTAACAGCCATGTCGTGACAGTTTTGCTAGCGGCATAGTCGGAATTTCAGATATAAATTATTTTAATTGCAAGGGATACGAGAATAAATATTAATGGTATTTAGTTGAATAATAATATGAAGTGACATATAATGAGATAAATATAATATTAGCCCTGCAGATATGTTACGCGTCGTATACGATTGGAACTTAGAGGTCAATAAGTCTTTAGTGAATACATTACTAAGCAACTGGAATTTTTGGGTAAGAACGTTAGAGGCAAATTTTGTTTCTCATCAAAATAAGAACAGTATTTATGTGTAATTAAGAATCTAAGAAGTATTTATGTAGATAAGTGATATATAATATATGTAGTTTGATTATTGATAATATTCCTACTGGTAGAAGAGATAGATGAATAGTGAATTTTATATAGTAATAGTGAGAATATTTTGAAACTGCAGAGACAATCGACGTTCCCTTAAATTTTTAAAATTTGAAGTCGTTTTTCCTGACGTTATAAATTCAGTTGAGCGCTAACTTGTGCCAAGTACATATTGCAAATTTTGTAATTCCTTCCAAAATATAGTATCCTGCCGAAACAGGGTCTGGTGCGCAGATCCTTAGTAAGAGGAGTACTTTATTTCATTTAGGCATAAATCTAGCAATTACTGAGTCATAAACATAAATTAGTACAAAGTAACATAGAACTAACTACCACTGTGTTAATATTTGAACAAAGAAGCATTGGCAAACTTGTTATATGCCAACCACAAACAGGATATGCCCTTTTCTTATCGTGTTGTAAATATAAAAGCTTTTTGTATAAACTCTTTCTTTTCCCTGTCACTTTCTTATCCCCTCATTTTGTTCCCGTTTTCTGATTTGTGGCACAACTGCCTGATCCAATAAATTCTGGACAGCCATAAGATCCCCCAACGTGTAATTTATTCTAGAATATCTGGAATACTCATTAGTATTGCAAGATCCTTAGAAAACGTTAGATTTTGCATTTTTGAATAATAATAACGTGCGTAGACTACTTGGGACAGAACTGATTCGTATAAACAGGGTGCCAAGCACATTAACCCGTATATGCCCAGAACTATTTTTTGTTTGAGATTTTGTTCATATTTTGAGTAAACATTTAAAATAGGGCGTACATAAAAGAAATATGCTTCACTTGCTCGAAAACATTAATTTTCCCGGATTTTCGGGGTGGGTCGTTAACGACCCAGTGGACATGCAGGTTTCAAGTAATTTATTTGTGCACAAGTTCAAGTTTTAGAACATTTATCAACAAAGAATATTATAAAATTCTGTGTAATTATAAAGCGCTGTATTTATACATATTGCATTCAATTAGTTGCTTTTCAAATTTAGGTTAGTCTTTTCAACATAACATTGCATGGAATTCAGGGAAACATTTGTGGTGCAATACTATACAGCGAGTAATAGTGAAAGCAGCACCACCAGCAGCAACAGTAGCAGTAGCACCGGGAACATCACCACTACTAAAATCAGCACGAATAATAGTGAAACCAGTACGATTAGCAGTACTAATAAATCAGCAGCAGCAGCAAGAGCGGGAGTAGTGGGACCAGATGGAAAAGTGTTACGTAAGTGCATATGTAACAACAAATGGGTTTGTGAAAGTTGTATTTGGTTGGCCTTAAAGAAGTAGATACCGAAAAGTGGAATTATATGTGAAGGGTTCTTTAAGGAAGAAAATAATCAGACAGCTCGTGCGTGTTTAGGCTATTTTACACCAAATGAACTAGTAACAGGTGAAGAAATTGAACAACATTTTAGAAAGTGCGTGGGAGGGTTATATTACAGCCTTCAACATTAAGAGAACCTTTTCATATATACAAGAAATATCCACAATTGAATAATGAAGATGAAGTATTATTATCAAATATGAAGTTTAGTCTGTGGTGAGTAGTGAAAATGTATACGGAAAGTGTAATTGGCATCCTATTTGAAAAGGATCGGGAAGGAAAGGAGGACTGAACTCTAAGGTTTATGGTGGAAACTGTGATTGAAAAGGAGTGCAAATGTCACACTTTTGTATATTTTGTGGCGGTGGTGTATTCATAACGAAAATGCTATAGTTACTACCAAAATTAAATATAAAGTACGCTCTGCCTCCCCGTTTATCCGAGCCATAGCATGAACCAAAGATATTGAAAGTCCATAAAATAAAAACTTGTTACATAGTACGTTTTGCCTTCGCTTTTCCATTCGTCGGCCTGAGTCAAAGATTCCTGAAGATCATA
>JAGDQP010012040.1:0-15327 GCA_022664845.1 Lepisma saccharinum
TTTTGCTGAAAACAAAAAACTGTACGTGACTCATCTAAAACGTTAATAGACTTTTGTTTACCTAAATACTAGGAAGAAAGAAAGAAAGATATGGTAACAAATACAAATTTGCATATACGCTTATATCATTAATTCTGATGTGAAGTGGGAGATATAAAACTACTTCCCACATATTTGCGTGTGTGCGTGTAAATGTACGTGAATGTGTGCATGTATATGTATGTGAATGTGTGCATACATACATGATGTTGGAAGATGCGTAAAACAAACAAGGGGAGGAAAGCAATTTCTGTTAATGTGTGCGTTCAATTTCATATGGATAGGATTTTGTGGCAAATATTGTAATTTATACTAAAAAACGTTCTTTTTTATTTACATCGGATGTGGGGTATGTGTGATGTATGTATTTAGCCATTTTTTAAAAGTATATTTATGAGTTTTCTATTTGCTTATTTTAGTAAATATTTTTTTTATTTGAAATAAATCGAACTTAGTTTGTGTATATAATTTAACCACGTATGTAGAGTATGAGGAATTATATACAGAGTATGAGGAAGATACTGCGACACAGTTTGGAAAGTAATAACTCACTCCAATAGAAGATAAAATGTTTTGATGAACATACAGAGGAGTTCTTAATGACTGTGCAAATATTAAACAGGAAAGAGTGTGTGATTAATTTGAGATAGAGCACCGAGGGTCCGCCAATCAAGTTCAGAGAATATGGGCGTAAAGGTGTCAGAGTGAATTCGACCTCGGAGGTCGCGAGGTGATCAGGGGTGTTAAATTCTGGTTGGAGAATGGGTCTTTGTGGATTTCTAAAAGCATTGCAGTCATATAATGGAGACGGGTCATGGCCAATAGTTGCTAACATATTTCAAACTTTAGCAAAATAAAATAAAGTTTAGCAAAGTGAGAGTAGAGCCTTCAAGGATAGCCAGAAAGTTGCAATTACTGTCACTGAAAACAAGACGCAATTGACGGAGTTAATCTTCCAGCAACTTCTAACTGTTGGCTAGTACAGAAATCTGGACCACAGATTGGTCATAACTGGGAAGGAATCCACTCCGATCCAGATATATAACAGGGAACAAAAATACAGAACTGATTTGCGGACAACGCACGAAGAAGCAGATGTAATCATAGTGGAACAAGTCGTAAAGATTGCCAAAGAGGGATGAAGAGTATCAGAGTTGCGTGCGATGAAACGGATATTTTGATTCTACTCGTGTATTTCTACCACACACATAAACTGTCGTGTGTGCTGACTATGGAAAGCGCTGGGTCTGGCAGGACCGTCATCGACATCGGTGCACGTGCAGAGAAGAATAAGATATGCTCTCCGTGACATGCACATGTGCACATGCTCTCACAGGTTTTGAAACGGTTGCCCAGTGCTTCGGCATCGTAAAGTCTGTGGCACTCAAGGCATTGCACTGTGGCAACCAACTCAAGCTACTCGAAAATATCGATGTAAACATCGGCGATGTTGTAAAAGAAGCTACGTCTTTCATGTCTGTGTGCTACGTTAGCTAAAAGAAGGAAACAATGTCTGACGTACGAGTCGATGTGTGGATGGCGAAGATGTGAAGGCGAAAGGCAACCGCAGTCCCTGACTTCAAAAGTCTCCTACCCACAACAGAAGCGTTCGAATTAAATGTGCGTAGAACTCACATTCAAACTGCCATATCGATATCTGCGTGTGAAAATAAGCCTTCCACGTTTGATCCCACTTTGTATGGTTGGAAACGTGAAGATGCGTCGAAGTCTCTTCTTCTCTTGCTACTGCCATCAATCACTGCCCTAGCACCTCCAGAAGTGCTGGAGATGATTCACTGTCGTTGTTCCTCTCAACAACGCATTGCTATTGCAATTTAGCTAAACTGTCATGTGCTGTATTTTTTCTCTGTTATGACGAGTCACGGTGTAGTAACGATAAAACCAACGCTGCAGCGAGCACGGATGTAGACGAAAAGGACACCGAATATTTTTTTTATGTTCTATGGCCGTAGTGATTATAGAAATGGAAGTTTTGTTTAGTTTCAGGCATGAGTGTTCATGCCAGCGCTAAAACCCAAAATATCCATTCAATACTTGCACCCAAATTTCTGGCTCAAAGTCAAATATATTCTAAGAAAACTTATGTGACGTTATTTTTAACGTGTTCAAAGCATTCCTTGACCACGAAAACATGGGTTTACGTAGCTGCAACTTTGTGGTAGGACAGAAACTTTGAAAGATATGAGCAAAATTAGACATATCATAATTGTGGCAGCTAATTTGCATATTAATGCGTATTGCACAAAATGCTCAATGCTCAAATTGTTGTCGGATTCGAGTATCCCATAAAATCTATCTCTAGTCCTAGCAAGAACCGTTTGTTAGACCGGTGTGGGCAGTGTACGAACTAGGTTTGGCCGAACCTTGACATCCGGTTTACGTCCTAAGATTCAGATATCAGAAATCGAGAACCGGATCTGATACATATATCATAAATCTTATATCCCGGACAGCATTACTACAACGGGGAAAACTAGAGCGAAGTCCAGATTTATCAAGGTCATGCAGTAAAGACAGAGTCATGCAGAAAAGGCCGAAAGCAAATACAATGTGGTGTGCGTAGTCGTACTGTGAGTTATTTTGAAACACTAACGTGGCTCGGCCCCCACATTTATTATTTTATAGTCAGTCCTTGCCTTAAAGCTACTCAAATCTAATACTAACTTTTTTAGCCGAATTTAGTGTCCAAAATCAGGGTTCGCATTAGAATTGATGGCACATTAGATTCGTGTGCAAACTTGAAAATTCTGCTTGGGTTGTGCGTGCGCTTCTCTGTGCAGGTAATCGCAAGTCGCTATTTCTACAAAGACGAGGACGAAGTAATTAGTGCTCTGATAGTGTATTTTGCCAAGAAACCGGCTTATATTCAGAGAAGACAGAAATTTGCCAGTTTCAGTACTCGAACTGGAATTGTGCAGAAGCTAATGTGAAGTTCCATTCGTGTTATTTTGAGTACTGTTTCATTATTGATTACATTGTGGGATTGTGAAATTGAATTTACACACACGTCATGTATCAGGATAAATGCTGACATCTGTATTATTACTTTTTAAATTAAATTTTATTTGTGGCATTTAGGCATCTCAAGCTCAGGTGGGGTAGGTTAGGGGGAGGGAATGTTGGTAGGTAGTTAGCCAGGGTCTAAGTTAGTAGGTACCATGCAGGTATTTGCTTGGTATAACTGAGGAAACCTCAGTCAGGATGGGCGGCTGCTGGGATGGTTTATTGGAGACACAACGTTTAGAATCGCGAAATAATTTTTATTCCATACACTAACGTAAGCTATGGTTCCATGAATTCCGCTCGTGAAAACAATCCGTCTATTTATCTACTATATATTTATCTATGTATACTCACTTGTGTGTGCACATACTTAGTAGCTTTTTAAATGTCACAACAACGCATAAAAACGATCGACCGCGAAAACGAGTTGAATTAATTAGTTGACTCACGAATGCCTGCGGGATCATCATTATACGGCAAGTCGATGTGTATAAACAGCGATCTATATACAGTAGCGCATTTCGAACTACCAAATTGAAGGGTTACCGCTCCCTCTACTACCGCAGTTAATTTGACGATGACGTAATGGTGATGGAGGTCAAATGCCATGGTCATAGAGATGGCAATACAGAGCACCGCCTAAGCATTACTGTTCTGACCACAATTTGGGATCAATTGAGTGTCTGCCGACATGCTGAAATACACACACACACACACGGACATATATACCCACACTCGTGTATGGCATTCCATTAATATCATTCCTTGATATGTGTTTGATTTTCGTCGTTCCAGGTTGCCGAACTAGCACATTCTTGTAAGATGAAATCAATAATGTAATGACTCCACCCTCCCACTATCTCTGTCAGCATATGACAATGTGTTTGCATAATACATCACGTGTGTGTTGCAGGTGTGAAACTTACGACTGTGCATACTTAGGGATCAAATGCCAATCTCTTTATGAGACATACATACATACATATACTAGACAATAACTACAGCTTTCGGAAACCATATTAGTGATGATGAATTCGTTGTTCAAGATATTTCACTCTTTACTTTTGGGTTATGACTTCTGTCAGTTCGTAGAACCGTTACACAGAAATATCTAAAAGGGTTGGTACACCTATGGACAAAATTTTCGACATTGTGTCGAAATATGGGCAGAAATCTGCATATTGCACAATAATATACTTTTATGGAAAATACTGTCCTCACATTTAGCAAAAAGAAGGGTGATATTTTTTGTTGGTTTGGTCTTCATTTTCGTTCATAGATGTTACACAAATCAGTGATCAGTGATTCTGCTAGCCCCCGGCGCGGGATGTCAACCCCTTCAAATTCCTGAGAGCACCCTCCAACTTTAATATTTTTACAGTCAAAACTCGATAGAAATGATGCAAAACTCCACTTACACTCTCCCAATTTTGACTTTACTCCCGAAACTGCAAAACCTGGCGGAATCCCTGGCTGAGATATCTCCGTAAATTCGGGATTCTGTAATGATATGCGTTAAAACTTTTGTCCATAGCTGTACCTATATAAGATTAACTAACTCTATGGCTTACGGAACTTGTAAGTAAGTTCATGACCGCAGTAACAAATGCTTACCATTAGAATCTATTTTGGGCAACATCAAGCCAGTTTTCATCACAAACCCCTACTTCTCGAAGATCTCTTCTAATATTGTTCTCCCAACAACGTCTGGCAGTCTTCCCAAGGATCTCTTTCCATCCTTCTTTCCAACCAGGATAGAATATAATTTTCGCTTTACCTTCATCGAAGCTACATGGCCTGCCCATCTTAGTCGTCGCGATTTCATTATTCTTACATCTGGTGAATCGTACGGTTTGTGGAGTTCTTCACTATGCAGTCTCCTCCATTCTGCAGTCGTCTCGGTCCGTTTCGGCTCCTTATATCTTTCTCAAAACCATAGTTTCGAATACACGTAATTTATGTTCAACTGCTAAGATCGTATTCCAACTTTCTAGTTACTGGAAATAGAAAATATTGAAAAATAAAAAGTACTTACTCCAAGCGCACTTGAGTAAAGCTTTTGTTTCTTTGAAGATATTGTAAATTTTCATTTATCAAGATCGCTTTCTCCTAAACGATACCAGAGCAACCACCACTCTCTCTCCTGTATATATATATATAGTGTGTGTGTGTGGAGGAAAAGAGAGAGGAGAGAGAAAAATAAGTAAATGTGTGTATTTAATACTCTATAAAAGATATAATACCTCATAGAATATATTAAGTTATAAAATGATGTATATTTATGTAATATTCTCTGTCTGTCTCTGTCTCTCTCTCTCTCTCTCTCTCTCTCTCTCTCTCCCCCTCTCTTTATGTGTGTGTGTGTCTGTGTCTGTTTGTCTGTCTGTCTTTCCCTCTTGCGAAGGTTTATGCATGTTTATAACTTTTTAGTATTTCAATTTCCTCTCATAGATGATTATTATAGGTTATAAAAAAATATTTGTGCAGAAGGAAAGCTTCCCAGTTTCTAAACTGGTTTTCAAACTAATTTACAAGTTTTTTTCCCGTTGCGTATTATTCTGTGTTTCAAATATTAGTTTTTCTACTGTTTCTAGAAGTCTTTTATATGAAAAAAAAAAATTCTTTTTCCTGCCTAATCGGATTTATTGTCATTAAGAGTGAGCAAGAGAGAGAGAGAGAGAATGAGAGAAGAACTCCCAACCAACCCGGGCTAATTTTCTGCACCATATCCCAAAGTAGAGGAATTGATATCGACTAGAGGAGGAAAGGAAAGTTCATAGGGAGGGGTTTTCCTTCCCTTTCTTTTTGGTCTCATCTATTCAAGGTATACGTTAAGAAGAGGGTTGGGCTTAGGGTTAGTGGGGAAAGCCAGAGGGCTAAAAGAGGACATTTAAAAGCCAGAAGAAAAGTTGGAAGAATGAGGTCGAAGTTGGTTGAAACAGAAGTAAGAAACTCTGTAACATTCTCAGGTTGGAAAGGTAGTTTCATCTTTCAAAAGTTAAGATCTGAAACTTAACTGTGTTGGAGAAATGAAGATTGTGCTGTCCAGGTACAAATTTCCTTGCTATTACACGCAGCGAGGACTCACAGAGTGAAATTGAACTGGGACTAATATACTCATATTTTTTAAAATACTCATTTCTTTGAATTGTATTTATGGCCTTTAGGCATCTAAAGCCCAGGTCTCATTTCTTAATAAACAATGTATTATTAATGGATTTTGTTTTGGAGAAATATATAACTATAGATAAACATTCTCTCAATTATCAATGAATATAATAAACCTTCATTATGCCTAAGATTCACAGATTTTTAAAAGACCTTCGATGTACTCTCTTTCGCACCAGCACTTAAATCACTTGAACATCAACGTATCGAATATGCATACACTGCTTATTAAATTATGTCACACTGTGTGCTCTACTTAAGTTGGAAAGCGAATAATATTTTTGTTGCAATTAGATCTCTCTAACTCTCTTAATTTCTAAGATTTCTTAGGGTAAACATTATTTACTAACGTGCTCTCTCTCATTCGCTACTCTGCTTTAGATCATTTCAGCAGGAGTGAAGTGGTCCTAGTATGTAGCTACGGTATGTTTTTGACATTAGGTAGTATTCTGTCCCTTTTTATTGTTTGATTTAATATTTGTTATTGAAAACATAAATGTTTGCATATAACGTGCATAAAAGAGTAGTTTTTATGACTTTCGGTGGAACTTTTCCGTCTGGCGTGTACTTTCGTCAACGAATCAGTGATGTTGTGGGCGTAGTTAAGTGAATTCCCATTGCTACTTCTGAAACGGAAATTATGCAGTATATTTGTTTCTCTTACAAGGTGAGACGTAGCATCTTCCCTTTACTAAAAAACACAGTGCATTTTATGTCACAAATGACTAATTTAGTAAATGTTATCTAAATATAATTGCAACTGAAAACGTTATTGTTAATCTACTAATCAATCGGTGCATGCCGGACAGAAAGGTGCGTTTGTAATTGATATAAAGATGCCTTACTTACCTGCATACTTTTAGATGTTCCCGTACATGTTTTGTGCATAACATTGTTTCTCCCCCTAGAAAACTCTGAGGAAAAACAAGTCGTAAAAGCCAAGGCACAGGCACATAGAAAACTGGTCAAACAATTTAACTACATCCAAGTATCGTTGCTTAATATATCAGAAAGAAACGAAACATTTGAACACTGCATTCATAAATCATTGTAACGAAAAATGATTGGATTTTTTTATTTCTTTTTATCAGTTTTGAACATTGGAAACTGGATGAAATATCCCTACGTCCTTAAACTATTGTTTGTCATAGCTTTTTCCGAAATACTGTGTCTGCAGACAGGAAACATTTTTTTTTGTTTGCTTCGCAGGCGGAATGAATCAACAGATGTTATTGTTTTCGTATAACTGAACGTGCGACTAACTAATTACTGGTATACTTCGGAACAAACTATGCTATAGAAGTTATGACCTCAAATAATACAAAAAAAGTATTTGTTAATATATTCTAGCTAGAATACAGTCTAGTCAAGAGTATTATAGAGGGTGGATGATGACGAAAAAATGCTTTAATTGGCATTGATAATTTTAAGCTTGTTAGATAACTTTTTCCATGTTTGCACCAATTTCTATCTCGGATAATTTAGAGCTTCTGGCGGTGGGAATAGACAAGATTGAAAATAGAGGAAAGGGAGAGATAGAGAGAGGGAGACAGAGGGAGTAAAAACTTCTCTGGTCTTTGAAAAGCGCATAAAACTAATTGAGTTTGCCTCCGGCCCTTTTACTAAAAGTTTTTGATAGGAGGTACGACCAACCATCATGGTTTACAGGCTTTTTCCCGTTTTCTCCGGATTTGTCCTTTCCGCATTTCAGCTCCCCACTTTTAACTCCTTTTCCCGATTTCATCCCTCTTTACCCCCATCTCCCTTAAAACCTCTTAACTTTGAGGTCGGATCCCTTTCCTTCACATCATTAGCGTCTGGTGAAATTGAGAAATGCAAGTTTAGCAGCTTTTTTTTTTTAAAAAAAAGAGAAAACATTTTTTTTTAGAACTAACACAAGCAACAGCGCGAGAAATCAAGACATCATCAACCCCAAACTACGAATCTGTCATAGTTTGGCTCAAATTTTCATCTTAATATGTTTTCCATTTTGACATGTTGAGATTTCTCTAACCATCTTAAATAATTCGAATAAACCTTTCCTGGTATATTATGGTATCTTTATTTTCTTTAGGCTCACATAATTTCTGGATTTGTTTTATTATTACGTTAAACAATACAGTGATACAATTCCTACATTTTATAAACCGGAACTTGGAGTATTATTTCATTGTTGTTTTTATCATATTGTAGTGATTATGTTTTTACTAGTGAGTTTGCTTATTAAGCAATATCGTCTTGTTTTTCTCACACTTGCTGCTCTAGAACAATCAAGCGGTTTCAACAATGAACAAATAAGAAAATAGAAAATCGGCAGAAAAAGAAAAGAAAATAATTGAACTTTTGCTTATAATTTAAGCATTTAGGTTTGAATTTGTGGGTGCAGTATCATAGCATCACAAAAGGAAAAAAATCATTAGAGAAATAGAAGGCTCTAGCTGCCCTCTAGCGTTATAAATCATAGGTTTACAATAACGTGGTAAATGGGATGGTATTTCTGAGCTCCAAACAGGGAGTGTTTAGGTGTAAGGTTCTAGTATATATAGGGTGCATCTGCAACTGAAGAAAAGGTGCTACTGTGAGGGTACAAAACGAAAGAACGGAACAGAAGGAAGAAAAGAAGAAGAATATTGTGATGTAAGGAAGAGGAAAATGTAGTTTTGCCAGTGAGACTGGAAAGCATACATCATACAAATAATCAAATAATTCAGCCATGGCTTCTTGTATCCAGTTAGTAACGTCAGGGAAAGTTTTAGGAGAGTAGAAAAGATACAGAGAAGGGGGATGAAGAAAGTGAGGGAGAGAGAGAGAATGAGAGGACAAAAGATTTGCTTTGTCGCTGGAAAATTTCAACTCCAGTTAAGGACTACGTACGTTTCTTCTTCTTCATCATCATTTCTTTTTTTCTTCTTGTAAAATCTCTGGAGGAAAATGTTGCCAAGTCTGTTGGGGTGGAGATGAGAAAATTGGAATGAGGACTACCTAACCTTAAGGATAAGGTAATTCTAAGGTGGTACGTTGACAAATGCTCCAAGTAGTGGAAGCCATTAATAACACTGTCTTCCAGAAGTTACCAAGATTGCGAGAAACAGATTAGAGGGCGGTGTTCCATGGGAGATTAATCTCTAGAGAATTATGCAGCAACTTTTGGCTTTTCCAACTTCAGTTGCTGGTTGCGATGTTTCTGTGTATATTTCCAATGTCTATTCACCAACTGCTTGCCCTCTGTCTCCTGTCTTTTAGTGTGGGGGGAGATTCAGCTTTACTTTTCCTTACTACAAAATTTCTTTCCCCTTCATTGAATATGAATTTTCATCTAACTCTTAGTTTTACCATCCTGACTTCCCTTCTTGTTCTCACTCTGAATAGGATGAAGAATTAACGCATTTGGAGAAAAAGAACGCTGTGTAAACTTGCATTATTTAAAGGTGTGTCTGAAATGTTCCAAAAGTATACACCCAAGGAAAGATAAGACAGTACAATGGATTAAAATAATGTTTCAGTATCTGTTGGTTTTGAATTCTTTTAATTACCGTCTGCATTTCGAGGATAAACTTGTGTTATTGGTGCAATGACCTTTCTAACGTGTACGAGTTGTTTGTTTGATTCGGTAAGCACGAATTTAAGTCATTTTTCCTTGTTGCGTATTCATTGTTTTTCGTGGCATTTGTTAAGCTGACGCCACATAGCGTGTGTTTTGTCTTGTTTTGTTAACATCGTCCGAAAAGGTTCTATCACTATCATCATCATCATCACTACATGAGCGTAGATACAAGTATGTTGTTTCAAGGTTTAACGATGTTCCGGGATTTTATCCTCTAATCCAGATACTGTACTTTCGATATTGTCTTGGCGTCGTACTTTATTTTTGGTGGGGACAAGAACCACAAGATAATGCTCAATTACATTTTTCTTTCATACAAGAAGAAATAATTCAACGATTTGAATATACACGTGCTAATCACGAAGATTCTTCGAGTGGCGCTAAGAAAGAAGTCTGTTACCGGTACTCACATATATACAACTAATTTCGGATCTAGCGAACTATAAGCCCGATTTTGATGCTTGAACTTGCAAGCTCCTTGCCATACTAAGACACGAAAAAAAAAAAGTGTGTCGGTAGGACCTCCCTGGTATCCCGTAGAGCGGTCCGAAAAAAAAATTCACATTTCTGATGATAGCACTGACATCACACCATATAAGCAGCCAAAACTTGTGAAATCTTAATTTACGCTTCAATACCTTTCAAACGGTGTATAACACGTCAAAATCGGTGAAGGAGTTCAAAAGTTATGACTTTTTTTTTTTTACTCCAATCTCAGAATTTTCACAAATGATAGAAAAGTGCCTCTGTCATTCTGTGTGTCTTTTTGCTTTAGCAGGGGGGTTTTGGGGGGTCAATTGCGAACCTTGTAGAGGCAAATGATGCTTAGTTTTTTGATAGGCGTTACTGTTTGTAAGCTATGGAGCCTTCCATGGTCCAAAATCGATCTTTTGTATGAAGACTATACACTTTTTCTTTCATAGGCAACATTACAAACTAAGTGATATCAGTACAAGAACCCCTTCGGGGTAAAGAAAAGAGTGACGCAAGAATTCTAACACGAAAGAAGTGATATCCATTTTGCGAGTAATTTTATTTGTGTCATTTGGGGAAAGGGAGGATACTAAGTCTCTTAATGTTATTAATTTCATTATAAAGAAAACAATTCCGTCATTGTGACACAAAGAAAAGTAACTCGCAAATTGGATATCACTTCTTTTGTGAGTGGAATTCTTGCGTCACTTTTTCCTTTACCCCGAAGGGTTTTTTTTGTACAGATACAACATACAAATCATAAAGAGGAAAACACATGAATGTTTCCACAAGAAAGAATTTAAGTTAATTTCATTTCCATACATTGAATCAGTCAAGATCTTAAATTTCTTTCGGTCATATTATTTTTATCTGATTCCGCCAGACCCTCCCTGTGGGGGTATATCCCCAAATCCTCGAGAGCACTCTCCCAACTATAAAATATTTACGGTCGAAGAAACGATAGAAACCGTGCAAAACTCTACTTACACCCTCCCAATTTCGGCTTTACACCCCTTCACATTAAACATTCTAGCGGAACCATTGCCAATTACCCACTGGAAATCACACCAGTTAGCCGTACAGGAGACTTTAATGAAGATACGTGTTCCAAGCAGAGAAACTTTCATGTTGATAACAGTAGCCACATATGTAAAATTAAGTTGATTACTTGTTATCTGAAAACGAAATACACTGTGTACAATATCATTCATAAGTTTACTCATTTCGATGGACATTGATCGGTTTCCTGTAAGTAGTGACGAAGAATCAAAATTATAATAAAATCTAATTTATATGCAGGTAAAGAAATTGATTCGAGAAATTAATTGAGAGGTATAGTTTCAAAGAGATGTAAGTTACATTGTTTTTAAAAATTCGAGTTAAGCTCATGTATTTGTATATTGCTTAAAGTATACATGACATAATATTCAACTTTCACAAAGACACAGAAAAGTTCATTGTATAAAACTATTCGCACTGAAAAGCTTAAAATTAATTCTAGAATAGAAATAAGGTAATTGAAACTTCGAAATTCAAACTTGAAACTTTGAACCTGAAATTTAAACCTTTGAACCCTACACTTGAAACTTTGAACCTTAAACTTGAAACTTTGAACCGCAAACTTGAACATTTGGACCACAACCTTGAAACCTTGAACCTTATTACTTGAAACTTTAAAACGCAAATAATGTTCTGAAACCTTTTTAATTCCTCTTTATAACCTCCAAAACGAAATCCTCACCTACTCTTTCCCAGACTTCCTTATTGCATTTGTATGTAGTTAATGTTTTTCATTCTGCTCCAGATCGTCAGTTTGAAACCTTCCAAAACTGCTTCATCACTCCAGCATAGACTTGGTCTTTTCGCTCCATTCAAAAGTTTCTACTTAAACTAGAATGTTAAGTCCACAAAGAATATTTTTTATCGTAAATTCCTCTCTTGCTGTTATGTCTTCTCTGTACTTCACGCCCTCATTTACTTTAATTTTATTTTCGTTGTAGTCATCTTGTTTCCTCTCGAGCGTTAGTATTCTGGGAGTTAGCCATTAATCGTAGAGAGTAGCCACAATCAATAAAACATAGTATATTTCCAAGTGACACGTTTACTATGCATACGTACTTGCATTCCTTGAAATATACCACATAATACATAACCTCATTTCCGTATACTTTCGGGAAAAACATTAACTCTCACTAATATACTTTCAACTGTATTCGCTCCTAAATGTACCACAAAAACACATACTACTTCTCCCTTATCTCTGAAATCAGATATACCTAAAAAGCTCATTTCATATTACAATGTACTTTTTGGAATAACTAAATAATTCTAGGCTACCCCGAGCCTGTTTATCCTCATGAGCAAGTCTTAGCTTTGATTCCCAAAAGCAGGCCCCGTAGTCCAGTTCATAACGCACGCGGATTCGAGCCTTAATGTGTATCATCCTCACTGACATTTGCTAGGAATGTTACTTGTTTCACCAGGCGAATGCCGGGACATCACTTCAACTAAGGCTAGACACACTACCTTTTTTTTTCATTCCTGTCCCGAGAGAAGATGAGTGTAATCGTCGATGAACGTAATTCCTCTGAAATGACGGACTAACTTCAAGGTTGCCAGTTCAGCTTAAAAAATAAAACTGAATTGAATTGTATCTCAAATACTTGAATTGTTGGTTACCCGTGCTACTTTTTTCTTTCTTTTTCAATTTTGACAATTTCCATACTTTTCGTAATAGTGTTCCTTTTTAAAGAAATTTTTTTTTTGAACGTATTTTTGTTCAAGACTAAATCGGATTTACTCAATTAATAAGGAACTGTGCATCATTTTCCTTAAGTGGAAAAAGCAACATTGAAAAAGTCTCTTTTTAATCATCTAAATGCTTCCTGTTTTATGTTTTCTGCTTTCACTGATGTATACTCCCCTTCCTTCTATTTCAAATAAAAGACGAGAAAGAAGGGAGATTATTACAAAAAAAAAGAAGACAAACACAAAACACTTCTATACGTGATTTTACTTAATATTAATACATTTTCTCCCCCTTTTTACAAACACACTTCTTGAAAAAAGAGAGAAAAAAACAAATTTCAGAATGTTTTGTATAGAATATTTTATGAAGCTTTCATTTCTTTCTTTGTTTTAATTTTAATGAGTTGATGCTTTTTCAAAACGTTTATTAAGTTCTATGAATATAGCTAAAAGGGAGAAATCTCAATAAACATTTAAAAAATTAGTTTTAATATCTTCTAGAAATTGTTCCAGAATTTTTAAATTGACTATCCCTTATTCATTTCATAAATAATATATTTTTTTTCACCTAATTAATTCTATCAACTAAGTTTTTACGAACAAATATTTCCTTCTATACTTCTAAAATCAAATAAGTGCTTGTTTGGAATTCAGAAAGAAGTATTAATTGAGAAATACCAAAAATACGCGAGCTGGACATGGTAGTCATGTGGTCTGAGCTGTCAGTCCAGTGTCACCGAGATAGTGGGTTCGAATCCCGGATGGAGCATGGATGTTTGGGAATTTTTAGAAACTTTGTTTAATGAAATAAGATGCTTCGAATCTCGAAAATAATGCAGATATCGACCTATGTGTAAATTAATTTTTATTTGCTTGGATGATAGGAATTCACCCGCAGAAAATTTACGATCATTGTTGAAATACCTGTCAAAATAAGTAAAAAAAAAAAGTTACGATAATTCATGTTATTTGTGTTCAGTCTCTTTTTGTAAGTAAAATCGCTTCTTCCACATGCAGTAAATTAGAGTGAAAATTCTGTGGACAGTTTCTACACCAAATGTAAAACGAACGGACCTATTCGTGGCGACTCTCAAATGTCAGTCGCTTACAGGAGAGGACAAATTAGAAGAACTGTATAATGAACTCAAGAGGATTAAGTGGGACATCATAGGACTGTCAGAAGTGTGGAGAAAGAATGAATAACAGTTGGAACTACCATCAGGGCACAAGTTCTACTTCAAAGGAACAGAAAATTGAAAACCGACAGGCTTTGGCTTTGTAATAAATAAAGACCTGAAGACATGGATCACAGAAATTGAAGGAATTTCAGATAGAAACGCACAGTAAGATAAACAAGAGATACAGTATAGTAGTTATACAAAAATTTCAAATTGGAAAAGGAGTAAGGCAAGGAGATTCGATTTCTTCCAAACTATTTTCAACTGTCCTAGAGAACGTGTTGCTAAATCTTAACTGGGATGAAGTTGTAATAAAAATCAATGGCGAATATGTTAATCAACTAAGGTTCGCTGATGATATAATCCTATTTGCTTCAAGTGCAAAAGAACTACAAACAAGGATGGAAGAGCTGTATAATGAGAGCTCGAAAATAGGCCTTAAAATAAATTTAAGTAAAACAAATGTAATGTACAATCAACATACTGCAAAGAAGGAAATAATGATAAGTGGAGAGACAATAGGCATAGTTGATGAGTCTGTTTACCTAGGCCAGCTCAAAACATTGGATGCCAAGTTGACTGATGAAATAAATAGAAGATGTAAAATAGCGTGGAGTTCGTTTGGAAGATTACACTTTATTTTGAAAACCAAACTACCAGTGTGTCTGAAGCGTAAAGTTTATAATCAATGTGTCTTACCTGTGATGATGTACGGCTGTGAAACTTGGACATTGAATGTGCAAACGACTCAAAGATTAAGAATCACACAAAGAGCAATGGAGAGATGCGTGCTAGATATAACTAGGAGGGACAGGAAGATAAATGAATGGATTTGCGCACAAACAAAGGTAGAAGATATAATCAAATCTGCGAAGAAGCTGAAGTGGAGATGGGCCGGTCACATAGCTAGACGAACAGACGGAAGGTGGACGACAAAATGTACAACATTGGATTCCTAGATAAAAAAGAACGTCCGAGATGACGTCCAAATGTAAGATGGGTAGATGAAATCAAGCGTTTTTCAGGAGCTACATTGATGAGAATAGCACCAGATTGTGATATGTGGAAAGAAAAGGGGGAGGCCTTCATCCA
>JAGDQP010012040.1:16359-51319 GCA_022664845.1 Lepisma saccharinum
GAATCCAAGAAGAATATAGTGAGAATCCAAGAAGAAAATAGTGAGAACCTCAGAAGAAAATAGTGAGAATCCAAGAAAAATATAGTGAGAATCCCAGAAGAAAATAGTGAGAATCCAAGAATAAAATAGTGAGAATCCAAGAAGAATATAGTGAAAATCCAAGAAAAACATAGTGAGAAACTTGGGAAGAAAACAGTAAAAAAAATCTGAGAATATAATGAAAATAAGTGAAGAAAAAATAATAAGAATCCAAGAAGAAAATAGTGAGAATCAATTGGTAGAGCGCTTACCTCTGGCGCTAGGGGTCGTCTGATCGATTCCTGCTCATGCCATGTGGGTTTTGTGGTGGACGAACACCGTGTGCGTGGGTTTTCTCGGGGTTCTTCGTTTCCTCCCACTTTCTTGATTCTACCAATTCTTCCCATCAATCCTGCGTGAGCCAAAGTTGCCTAAAGGCTTTAAAATTAAATTTAAAAACTCAAGTGTTAGCATTACTATTATCTTGCGCAGAGAGAGTTCTAAAATTGAATGAATGAACTATTAAAATCATATAAGGCATTCATTAAAATTCTATTATAATCTACGGAATCTGAATTTTTGTAACTTTTTATGCAGTTATAACTTCATGTATTCTCTGAATTTTCGAAAATTTAGGGTTAAAAAGCAAAAAATAAAATAAAAATAAAATAAATTAAAAAAAAATAATTTAAAAAAATCATAGTACTTCTCACGGTAGTGAGGAAACGTTGTACCTACATCTAAGTACCTACAACGTTGTACCCACACCTACATCAATTTTGTGTGAAAAATTGCAGAACCCTGGAATAAAATCTTCTGTTCTGACAGGAGGTCTGAAATTTCTAAAATTCAGTACAAGACACAAACAAAAATCTACAATTTTCTAATTTCTTAATTTTAAAATATCACATTAATCACAGTCTCTTTATCGGTAGTGAGTGAAAATTGCATCTAGATATATTTAATTATTGTGCAAATTTTCAAAACCATTGAATAATATCTTCTGTTCTGGCAATGAATCTGAAATTTTATAACCCCCCCCCCTTTTTTTTTTTTTTTTACATAAACTACTTTCTTTAAATCAAAATAACGTATTTGTTTAAATTTAAGCAACACCGTTTTATAACTACAAAGCGATTAAGTTAAAAAAAAATAATTTATACTGAGACCTCACAAATTTCAGTGTTTATGTTTTAACAAACGGAATAATAAGCTTATACTGACGTATTCTTTATACAACTATCATACGTTATATAAAACAAGAAGTAAAAATTAGAAAACTTGTAAACCTTAAAGTTTCAAGGTTATTAAAATTCTTTTGCGAAGGTCTTACATTTTATACTGACCCTTGAACCTGAATAACGGCGGTATACTCTCTCTATATTTCAAGGTAGGGCAAATGAAGCCTTCACGACCGCAAACTTTACAGGAGGCCTCCGTAACGAGTTGTACAGTTCTTTACAACTTGGGTATAGCACTGAAAGTGAGTGAACGTCCAGTCAGTTGAAGCCTTTGCTTGCAGCATGGTCTGCAAATCTTCGGTTGCTATGTCATTCAAGACTGGTGGTTGATTCCCACTTTTCTTGTCTGCCAGTCAATCATGTCAATGTAGTCTTGTGCTTCTGAATTTAGGTTATAGGAATATGCAATTTTCGAGCACCAACAGCTCCACCTGATGCTTCAAATTCTCTGGATTTTATGACTCTTCGACTGCAAAGGTCCTAATGTGCGCCCTTTCATCGGTCAGCATTGCAATCAGAATGTTTTCTGGAGATACGAAGAAAGCATTCCGCGAAATCACTGGGTCAATCACGTCGAGGTAAATTTTGTCAAAATATCTAGAAGTTATAATTGATGAGCCTGTCGAGCTCCATCCTTAATTGAGTGTTGTAGTTTGATGCGGATCCATAATGGCACATACACATGGGCGGATTTAGGAAAGAGACCCTGGGGAGAAGGGACAATTACTTTAAAAGCTATCATTTAGACTGAAACATTAGGAGTTGTTCTGAAATGACAGTGGGGGCAATGCTCCCATGCCCTCCCATAAGTCCGCTCATGCACTTACACCCTCATAATGAACTCCACTGTGGTGCTCAAGCTGTGCGAATGTCTTGTTCTAGAAGCATACACTCTTAAGATCCTGTTCGCTGTTGTCAGCCAGCGGGACGAGAAGGCGCCCTGGATCGCGTATAGCCAGATCTGGAGAACAGATTCCTGAGGAAACGGAAAGAGCAATGTCCATCTGATACTTTTGATCCTTGGTCAGAGAAGATGAATCAATCGAAGCTAAGGTACAGTTAATTGGCTCAAATGTTACCAACGGAAGCAGATCACAGTCGTTCAAAGATTTTCCAATACCACCAGAGTAAGAAAATGGGCTGGAGTTGGTGCCATCGAGGAACTGGAACATTAAACACAACATACAAACACTAACTGTTTGTCAAACGTCTAAACACTGTAAACAGTCAGTCAGTAATACTATCACTCACAACAGTATGAATTTGAAAAATGACGCAATAAAAATTCAACTCACCTAGTCAACATTTTTGTCTCAATAATCATTCATCAAAACTAAAACGATTACGAACTGTCGTTGAAACACTAAGCCGTGGCACGCCAAATGGCCAAACTAAATCGAATATGTAGACTAGTACTACGTGACCTGCTCTGCCCATAAACGAAGCAGTAAAGTAAAAGAGCACTCACACACATAGGCATTAAAAATATTATTTTAGTTGAAAAATTTCTGGTCCCCCACGTATCGTGTATTTCATGTAACGGAGTTTCATTCTATTTAAATTAATTGTTTGTCCGTAATTAGTCCGCAAATATTATGGTACCGTAATTTTAATATTATGTAATTCAGATTTTGGAAACAATTACATTCAAAATCGAATTCTACTGCATTTAGAACCCTTCAGACGAAACCCGGGTGATATTTCATCTTTCATACTGTGCTATCTTGAATTTCGAAATACAAAAATTTCGACTTCAGAATCTAATGCAGCATGTTGTAGAAACCTAGATACAAAATTTCACGATAATAATTTGACTCATATTAAACTCAAAATGTGTGGCGTGGTAAAGTCATTTGTTTCAGCTCTGGACAATAACTGCTCTGTAGAAAAAGGGCTGATAACACATTAAAGCAAAGTACACGATTATACCAAAAATATATAATTATACTAACAAAATTTACAAGTATATTACTAGTTAACATTTCAGTTCACTTATTATTTTGTCTATGAATTTCAAAGGTAAGGTATTATTGGAAGCACATACTTTGCTTTCCATTTTAATCTAAACAATAATTTTGCACACGGCTCTTCTTCCGCAGAAGGCTTCAATTGTTAATTCATTTTTAATAATATCTTTACAGTGTTAGATTGCAAACTAACTGCCGTTTTATTTTCTATTTTCTTCTGCAGCTCTTGTTTTGCTTTTATTTCCTCACTTTCCTTCTCTTTTGGAACTATTTTGTTCCTTTTCGTAGTTTCTTTTGTTTCTTACTTGCTTGTTCACGTAACTTTTCTCGTTTATTCGTACTGTATTTATTTTCTTCGCGAAGCTCGTTTCATCTGTCTGCTTACGAAAGTCTTTTACTACTTGTGGATAGGAATGAATGTTCATGAAAAGATATGGACACACATTTGCCACAGAACCTCCCGAACAAAAAAATAAAAATAAATTGGATAAATAAACATTTGTATGTTGTTTCTGAGAAAACTTTGGAACGTTCAAACTACATAAGACTTGCTCAAGAGCCAACTTTATGCTTTGTTTTTCCTTTCACAGATTTTTTTTTTCTTTTTACATACTCAAATTTCAAGGTTTTAAAAATGGTAATTGAAATACCTCCTCAAATTTCCTGTTATTAAAAATGATATATGAAATACCTACTCAGATTTCCTGGCGTACCGAAACTACCTTGGAGTACCAAGACACAGTCGCCAACAGTTTGCCAACAGGTCTACCTTCAATAAAAATTGGATTAAATTTGAATTTGTTTATGGCTTTCAGCTAACGCTGGCTCAGACCGGGATTGGGTAAAGAATATTGGGTGGTAGTCGGACTATTTAGTAATTACTATCCCGACATTTTCATGGTGTGACTCAGAAAAATAATCTGGAAAATTTTCAGTCAAGATGGGAGGTCTTTAGGGTGGTAGTGAAGAATAATGGTACCACAACCGTATACCTTTCATTTCGACTCGGAATTTTCATGGCGTATTCACCTCTCATGAACAGTTACATAAATCGAAAAGAGTTTTCTTCTCTTTTGCCTAAACATGGCTAATTGGTGGCAGCGACGGGCCCTCACTCGCTATCGGTCAACAAACAGTTAACAATGTGGGTACCTATCTGTCAGATGCCTTTCTAACTCGTATATGACCTCTGAGTGACCGAGAGGTTAAAGCGCTCGCTTTTTGTGTGCATGGTCACGGGTTCAAATCCCGCCGGGGTCCTTTGAACGAAGCGGTTCGGACCACTTTACCAAAAAGCTGTAGGTACCGTCCTTGAAGTTCACCAGGTTGTTTTTAGGAAGTTAATAACAATTCACTGTAACTTTTGAGCCTGTAGGTAAGTTTGTGCGCTTACGTAGCTTTTGCATAGATAATCATCTATTGCTCATAGTAATCATGTTCCGAACATCATTCATGTTTCCTTGGGTGCATGTAGTTATTGGAGGAGCTGCATCAGGTTTCCATTCACATATTTGTCTGCCACAATGGATGTCGCATAATTGGTAGGCATGCGTTATCATCCAGTACATTCACCATAATCGAATGATCCTTCTGAAATGTTAGACCTTTCTATTGGAGACATTTTATCACTCCCTCTCACTTCAAATTTCTCTTTTCTTCATTACTAGGTTTCAATTTCTACGTTAAAAACTAAAATTCCATTACAATCGTAAATCGTACGTAACAGACTGAAAATTTGTACATACTATTATAATTGTGTATCAATATCCTGAAGTATAATTATTGTTGGACAGCTGCTTCTGTCAGGGACTATGATTGTCAAACTGCCCACGGGCCTTCTTTCCACATAAAAAACACACACATATATTATACGTATAATAGATATCTGATTTAGATTTATAATATATCAGTATAAAAACCCTTTCGGGGTAAAAGGAAGAGTGACGCAAGAATTCTACTCACAGAAAAGTTATATCCATTTTGTGAGTGATTTTCTTTGTGTCACTATGGCGGAAGTCTTTCCTTTGTAATAAAATTAAAAGATTTAGTATCCTCCCTTCGCCGATAGTGACACAAAGAAAATAACTCGCAAAATGGATATCACTTCTTTTATGAGTATAATTCTTGCGTCACTCTTCCCTTTACCCCGAAAGGGTTTTTATACTGATATCATTTATTTTCTAAGCCTGTCTGTTAAAAAAAAGTGCATAGTGTTGATACAAAAGGTAGATTTTGGACCATGTTAGGCTCCGTATCTCGAAAACAGTAACTCCTATAAAAAAAAATAAGCTTCGATTTATCCCAACTTGTTGGGGTCCGCAATTGACCCCTACCCCCACCCGGTACCATCCATTTGGGGCTAAATAAAAAAAGACACACAGAATGACAGACAAATCTTTCTATCATTAATAAAAATTCTGCGATTCGGCTAAAAAAAAAAAGTCATAATTTTTTAACCCCTTCACCGATTTTGACGTGTGATACACCGTTTGAGAGGTATTGAAGTGCAGATTAAGATTCCTCAAGTTTCGGCAGTCTACATGATCTGAAGTTAGTGCTATAATCAGAAATGTGAAATTTTATTTTATTTTTTTCCGCACCGCCCTAGGAGGGTCCTACCGACCCATTTTTTTCTGTGTTTTAGTATGGCAAAGAGATTTCAAACGTAAGTACAACTATCAAAATCGGGCTTATATTTCGCTAGATCCTAAACTAGCTGTATACGTAGAGTGCTGCTAACAGACTCATTTGTCAGCGTCACTCGACCGTGATACGTGAAATAAAGCTAGACTATGTTGTATAAACGTATAATAGATGTATAAATGTCCTATCGTTGTACGTATAATACATAACTACATATATATTTCTCATATAATAGCTACGTATTAGTGCGTGTAGTGTTTCCCCTAAACGTAACGACGCTATACATACATAAAGCGTAATGCTTTCCTAGCTATTGTTTAGTTTTTCTAATCTTCATTGTTTTTGATCTATACATGATTTTTGTAACCCGTGTTCAGATCTTATTGTCTGCTTAATTTGTGTCTTCGTTTATCAATTTCTAATGGTACTTTGCAGTTACTTCGTATCTCTCATATATTTTATATACTAGATACGAGTTATCTGCAAAGTACCATTGATTTGTTACGTATATTTTTTCTTCATTTATATGATCATTGCACGAAACATGAAGAATGTAAAAATATGAAGAGATGCTTCACCAAATTAGGGAAGTATAACAAAAGGCATCTTTTGAAATAATTGCTCGGAATCATAACTCTCAAAAAGAAGACAGTTCTAAAGTCCAGTTTGAGAAACAACAATGCAAATTTTAAAATCTACTTGATAATATTTCTGAAGGAGTCCACGTTTAGGCCAAGAAAACGTTTTTAAGATAACAGAAAAAAATAATCTACTAGAAACGCAAAGAAAGAGATACAATATAGCAGAAACTTTATGGAAGATTAAAATATCAATCAATTCCAATTGTTGCTGTATTTAATTTTCATTATCGAATAGAACCACACCTGTAATTGTTGTCTTAGTAACCCTTACTAACGCAAACACAGACTACATCTCACTTCATATTCCATGAAGGTACTAAGAAATGCCATAAAACTTATTGTTCGACATGCTTGTACAAGATGTAGGTCTATTTATATGTCGATCTAATATAATATTTACCCTCTATGATATTGTTCACAAATATTATATTCATGTATATCAAGTATGTACTATTATTATATTTAAAATATATAAGTTGCTCTAAGCTTGTTTTATTTTTCGCTTAGTATTTCTTAACTTTATCTTCATCTAGTTTCGTACTTTAATTTTTGACTGCACTGTCTGCAAAGACGAAGTTTTTCGGGGATTGTTTCTAATATTGGGTGTGTGAAAAAGTTCTATCCGTTTTTGGAGACGAAACAGACAGGCGAAGAATACAAAAAAAAAAAGTAATATAAAGTAAAGCAAGGCATCTATAACTACGATCATTATGCATAATCTCTTGCCATCTGTCTGGCATAAAACTAACTCTATCCGATAAACATCTCTGGTTTAGATTACGTGGAACCTACTGATCGAACTTCGTGATGAACCCAAGCGCTTGAAGCAGTCTTTTGCTATTGTTCTGTGTACCTTAAACGTGCCCGCTAATTGGTCGATAGTTATTTGATTGGTCCAGATCCTCTTCAGAAACCATGAATGGACGATGCCCAGAATGTTGTTGATTCTTACAGCTTCTGCCCCCGTCTCAGAATTTCTGAAATCAACGGCGACATGTGCTGTCGTCAACTCCATGCTCCCACCATACATTTGACGAATATTGCGGCAAGCTGCGGCCATAGTATTGCCTTTATCGAACTCATACAGTAAACAGTGTCTGATGAGCTCCTTATCGCTTGCAATTTGACACCGTTCAACGCACGAGAGACTATAATAATGTATTGTTCTAATAATGTATTAATGTACTGCAATAATAATAATAATGCATTGTTCTGTATGCAAATATTTCTTTTTATTGAAAAAATGCCTTTCCTTCTAATATTACTCGAACAATTTTGAAGGTGAAACATACTTCCTTTGTAATTTGGTATTATTGAACTGTCGTATGTAATCATGTTCAGTTCTAGTACTAGCATAAATATATACCTGACGTATATGTATTCATTTTTTCTCCTTTTTTAAAAAAAATATGTCATCTTGCTATGTGGTTCACTTCTTTCAAGTTATTCAGAGGAAACAGATATTGCATTCTCGTGTGCCTCCTACTCGAGCGCGCTGACCAATGAATCGTACGAATCTAACCTCGCTCGAATGCTTTGATGGAATCGCAACTGACGTGAGAAGGGTACGGAATTTTTGGACGGAAGGGAGGCAGAGACGAAGGTTTTCAGAGATGACGTAAAAATAGGAAAATATGGCAAGAGCGAAAGAGCTGTAGAAGACAGAAGAAAGAGCAATAAACTAAAATGAATGGGGTTGAAAGGTAATTATGAAGTAAAAACAATCAGATGAATCAGGTTGAAAGGTAATTGAAAAGTAAAAACTCAGATGAATCAGGTTGAAAGGTAATTACGAAGCAAAATTCTCAAATGAATCAGATTTAAAGGTAATTATGAAGTAAAATCTCACCTGAATAAGGTTCAAAGGTAATTATGAAGTAAAAGCTCAACGAATCCGATTGAAAGTTAATTAGAAGTAAACACTCAGATGACTCAAGTTGAAAAGTAATTATGAAGCAAAAACTCACATGAATCAGGTTGAAAGGTAATTATGAAGTAAAAACTCGCATGAATCAGATTGAAAGGCAATTATGAAGCAAAAAACTAAGATCAATCAGGTTGAAAGGTAATTATGAAGTAAGTAAAAACAATAACTTAACAATTACATTAAAATTAAATAATCGTAAATTAAAAATCAGTAAATCGAGACTTTCCGCAGATGTACTGAACAGGAGTACTATTCAGGAGTAAAGATTTGTTGTAGTGAAAATAAAGCGTAATTCCAACCTATGGGGGACAAATTTTGAGAGGTGACCTTTACTAATACAAGAATAAAACTCCTTTAAAGAATTGTCAACTGAGAATAAAACTCCTTTAAAGAATTGTCAACTAAGTCGAATATTTATTATTGACGAATGTAAGTTGCTGGAGATTTCTATGGTAATATAAAACGTCGAATACTTGACAGTGCAATTCTTACGTAGTAATCGTCTTCAATTACAGTAGACCCTCTCATATCTGACCTCTGAATATCTGTCTCCCTGGCAGATCGGACCGTCCTTCTCCACTGCTTATCTGAAGTTGTTTCTTATGTAAGTTAGTGCTGTTTCATTATATGGCACTTGGCGGCCAACATTTTATCATATGACCTGTTCAAAAGACAGTTGATGTAGCTCTTCAGTATGTGAAACAGCTTCCTCCTTCAGCACTTACGAATAATTTGTGGCTAATGGAGTGAAGAGACTCAGGAGAGAAGGCTTATATTTCGCGTTTAAAACAACAACAAAAAATATATTACAGACCTTTTCACCAGCAACAAATACTGTATATACGTTTCCTGGGTACAGTACTATAATATAGGTTGCTTCTCTTAATATCCTACCTTAATTGGTGTTGGGACCTCGTTCCAGTAGCGTAGGTGACAGATAATTGGGGGGGTGCTGTACAAACTTTGCTGAAATGCAATATTTAGGAACAATATCGTGGTTTGTAGGACCAACACGCCTTACTTCATTGTCAAAAGGCTTGATTTAGATGTGTTTGTTGACCCTTTTGCGTTTCAGCTATTTTTGCTTTTTTGTTCAGCCAAGTATTGCTCGTGTTTGGCTTGATCTAGATAATGTACTTTAACCCTTTTGGCTTTGAGAAACTTAACTATTTTTTGTGTATTAATTGATCATCTTTCTTGTCTCTTTTGTTTGAAATATTTTTGCTGTATTCTTTGTAAATAGCTTGCTATAGAAATTTTAACCCCTTTGAGCTGAGAAACATATCCCTCTAAAATTCAACTACCCGAAAAACTTACCTAAATTCAAAACAAAAAGTATTAATGATAAAGGTAATAATAAACATTCTTTTATGCGATAAGAACGATGTGAAATGACTTCCTTTTTCACTTTCGTGAAAGTTCCATTCTTCCTTCAAGAGTAATCACTTCAGAAAGATGATTTTCTTGTGTGGTCGAAGAAGACTAGTCTGCTACATAAATCATCGTTGGGTAACTGATAACTAACTGTATATTATATATGTGATTCATTACGGTTTACTCAGCAATATAGACCGTTAGTTCGTGTCAAAGATCTAGAACAAGAGAAAGGTCAGCATGTGTGTTTGTGTGTATGTTTGCATGTGTGCTTAGTGTGTGTGTGTGTGTGGAAGGGGAGGATGAAAAGCAAAGAGTAAAAGGAGGGTGGAAAAGAGTAAAACAACAGGCGCTTGGACAAACGTAGCATTGGAAGAACCTGACCAAGACAAATGGAGCCAATAAAAATGCTCCTCCGTTCCACAGAGATTGTGGAGCCCTGAGATCTCTCATTATTTATCTCTTTTCTCCCTTTACTTTTCTCGCTCTTATTCTCTTTCTCGCCCTCTCTCTCTCTCTCTCTTATTCTCTCCAATCCCCATGTTTGTGAATGGTCAGTTTGGTCTAAAGTAAAAGAGTGAGTGCATAATTCAGTTGGCTTCAAAGAATATTGTGGTCGAATTATGAAGAACTTTTTTGCACAAATACTCGCTAGATTGCAAAATTCACTAAATATTATGCTTTCTTTTGCTTTCTCTTTATGTGTGTGTGTCTGTAGGTATGCGTGTGTGAATATTCCCTCACAATGAGCTGTTGCCCCACCAAGGATGACCGAGTGAGTACTACAAAACTGAACTGTTTCTTGGTTTCTATCATACTCACATTAGACGAGCGGTGAGGATCAGTTTTATTGGTTCTATTTTGTCTTGGTCAGGTTTCTTACAAATCTGTGCTTAGCCCGATTCCGATTACATTTATTCCAAGAACTTGTTGGATTGGGTTTAATTGTGATCAAGTTCTAAACGAGCTGGTGAGCTTCTAAGGACGAGATCTTAAGTTGTTTGGGAGACTCTTAAATCCTTCCATGCAGTGAACCCTCCATGGCACTTGAACCTGTGACGACGTCCACAAAAAGCTGCCTAATCGTGTGACCAAGAAGAAGTATATTTACTTAAATATACCATTCATTTGTTTGCTTTCTCGTCTTCTTGAATTTAGTTCACTGGATATTTGGTCATTTGAATACGGGCAAAGAAATTATCTCGATAATTATAGGAGTAAATGTCCGTACAAGTAATTACCCTAGTTTCACGGCTCTGAGAATCATACAGGTTCAAATCAGATTTATCTTGAGAATTGTAGTTATTGAAAGCCATATAATATAAGAAAATGAAAGCTATATATCTCCACAGTTTATAATTTCATCCGATAAAATACGAATGCAGCTAACGTGCCTACGTCAGTTTGATCCAAACTTACGTATTAACAACAAATTATGATCTTCTGAAGACATGATTATGTCCGAAATCACAACTGACTTACACCATTAATGATCGATCTTCCCTATCAAATATCAGTAACTAGTGTTAGTAAGTACATGGCAATTAATGTACGATCTTCCGAATCAAACTTCAGTATCTAGTGTTAGTAAGTACATGTCAATTAATGTACAATCTTCCGTATCAATCTACGGTATCTATTATTGTTAGTAAGTACATGTCAATTAATGTACGATCTTCCGTATCAAACTTCAGTATGTAATGTTCGTAAGAACATGTTAATCAATGTACGATCGTTCGTATCAAACTTCAATTAATAAGTGCATGTCAATTAATGTACGATCTTCCGTATGAAACATCAATATGCAATGTTAATAAGTACATGTCAATTAATGTACGATCTTCCGTACGATCTTCAGTATGTAATGTTAGCAAGAACATGTCAATTAATGTGCGATCTTCCGTATCAAACTTCAATATGTAATGTTAATAAGTACATGTCAGTTAGTGTACGATCTTCCGTATCAAACATCAGTATCTAGTGTTAGTAAGTACATGCCAAATAATGTAGAAATTTGAGTACACATGCTACAAAATTATAGTGATTAACTACCGAAAATTAATTGAAATATGCTATTAGAGCCGAAAACAGTTCCAACGAAATAATATTCGTTAAGTGCTACAAACAAAAAAATAAAAACAGAAAAAAAAGAAAATAAGAAGACAAATAGATCGAAAAGAAGATAAAATATCTTATCATCCCGAAAAAAAAAAAGCAACACCGTTAGCTAAATTAACATTCGTGTCTGCATCTCCATTCTTGGAGCGTTTTCTCTCTGGATTTCCTCCCTTGGGAACATGCAGAGATTAAATTGCAACCTTCGTCTCCTTCTTCCTTGCCTTGTTTTCTTTTCAACTCCTTTTCTTTAATCTTTTATCAATATTTTCTCTTCCTCTCTGTGATAGATTACTCAGCATCTTACAACATAAGTTTAAAAAAGATAGATGTACAGCTCCTTCACAGTTTTGATCAAGAAGACTATTTTTAAGGAAACAAACAGACGGTAGAAAGAAATGTTTCTCTCTTCAATGAAACAGGCGGCTAAAATTACTTGTTTTCTTTTCAATTAAACATTTTGGTCTTGTATTCGCCAATAAGTCTAGCCGCTCACAGTAAATGTTTTATAAAGTAGTTATAACAAACTTATTCTATTCATAAACAGCATTATTCAATATACACCCTCCATTCCGAAAGAAACCGAACTTTTGAAAACAAATAGTACCACTAGTGCCATCTGTTGTAATATTTTACCGGTAGATGGCGTAGTCCCTCATTGACAACTGGTATAAATGTCATGACATTTGGATGCACGGCAACAAAGTTATTGCGTTTCAACTGTCAGTGTGTTGTGTACATCGGTCGGAAAATGAGTTTCAAACAACGAGCTGCAATTGAGTTTTGTGTTAAACTGGTTAAACCTTTTACTGAAACGCACCAAATGCTACAAAATGCATATGGTGATGAGTGTCTATCCCGTACGCAAGTTTACGAGTGGTTCAGGCGATTCAAATCGGGTAGAGAGACGCTGGATGATGACGAAAGATCAGGCCGTCCCAGAACCGGATTATCGGAATTATCCACAAAGAATTTGTTCAGCCCGGCCAGACAGTCACTGGAGAGTTTTGCTTGGGCGTCATGAAGCGTTTGCTGGCAAGAATTCGTCGTATTCGGCCCGAATATCGAGAAATCGGCAGTTGGACTCTTTTGGACGATAATGCACCATCACATCGTTCGCGACTTGTAACTGAATTTTTGGTCAAAAATCACATTATTCGTTTGCATCATCCGCCCTATTCACCAGATCTCGCTCCGTGCGATTTCTATCTGTTCCCGAAACTGCATTTGGCGATGAAAGGAAAGTGGCACGCATCGATTGAAGCCATTGAGAAGGCGACGACCGCCGTCCTAAAGACCATTCCAATACAGGACATGGAGAAGTCGTTTGACAACTTGTTGGAGCGTGCAAATATGTGTATCGATGCAGAAGGGGAATACATTGATTAATAAAAATGATTTGTTCCAAAATGTACATTGTTTTTTTGTTTTTTTAAAACGTTCGGTTTCTTTTGGAATGGAGGGTGTATATATGATTTTTACTTAAAGTGTGCAAACAGGTGTTGTTTGTATTATTATCACCACTTATTGATAATCTTATTTTAACTATTTAGTTTGTGATGGAATTAAAAATAATTTAAACAAATGATCAAAAGAAATAATTTAAAATTAAACAAAAATAATTATATCTGTTTATTTCATAATGTTCAGCGAGTTCTAAAAACTGACGATAGGTGGACTGCTGTTTCCTAACATCCTGCTCTCTCGCGGCGAAAACGGGGAACTTATTGCAAGTTGGTTCTTTCCATGCAGCAAAACGTATTAAAATAAACAGTCCAGTTATAATTAAATAATTATTTAATTATAACTGGACTGTTTATTCTATTTTTTAAAATCTTAAAAGGTAGAAAATTTGTAGTTAAATAAAGAACACTAGGTAGAACCTTCTAGTATATTTAAAAATAATATATTTTACTTTCTTTATCGTTTCATTAAGAGTCTTTTTTTTTGTCATCTATATGTTTTGACAAAACAAAACTTTCTTTCTGTTTTCTGTCTTGAACACACTAAAGAAGGAGGATTAAATGATAAATCAATCTTTATATAAGTAACGCTTGTAGTTCGTCGTTTTAGGAAAATATATTATAACTAGATAGTTAAGATAGCCAATTGTTTTGAAATATCTACTGACCGATTAACGAACTTACACGTACTGAGCAATTGCACTATTCTTTAATGCATAGCAAGTCATTCGTCACTCACAAGGGAAAATCATTAAAATCTTTCGGGTTTGTTCTGGAAGTTTCAGCAAATCACCGAGCTACACACACACACACACACACACAAAGTGAACCTCCGAACAAAAGAAAGAAAATGGATATGAATTGACATTTGTAGCCATTGATGGATGGTGTAGGGTAAAGGCTTTCGACTTATCTCTGTTAGTGAGGCTTCCCTCCTCGACAACATCAGAGAAGCAGAGAAACCGAAAGAGAAAGAGAGAGAGACTTCAATAAGAGAAGAAGAACTAGTCAGTAGAAAATCTCACGCTTGCAAGAGCGAACAGATATAACTCGAAGAATGCTGACTCATTCGGACACTCCTGTCCAATTCTACTTATTTTTATGACCGATTTTCTAGAATCCTTGCTAAGAGAGAAATAGCTTTTTACGAAGTATACTCGGCACCTACGAAAACAAAGAAATAGACTTAAAAAAAATAAATTTTAGAAAAACTTTTTTCTCGTACTATCTGAAATGACTTGACTCCCCTTTTCGGCAGAAGCGTAGAGGACGACGAAGAATAAAGACAAAAATATCTCAGAGAAAAGGGACAAGGAAAAGACACAAACGCTGCAGGTAGGCTGTAAAGAAAACAAAAAAATTTGATGACTGCAACTTCTATACCAATTGAATATTTACGACAATGCCCTAGTTTGGTTTCGAACTTTTTCGAAGGAAAGAAAGATATACCGTAACTTAGATTCTTATAGTGTCTTCAAAGATTGTGACTGAAATACAAAAACCATAAAAGTAACTATGACTAGGGCTAGAACTGCACAAAAGTTATGAAGAAAAAAAATCCTTTCATAATCATGATGCTTTAGAAATAAATGTGGAAAAATCTTGTTTCCTTCCCCAATAAAAATATCTGCGGGCTTCTTTCATTTCCCAGTCCTAACTTACTGTATTTTAGAAGAAGGTAGTCACCAAATCATACTTCTATACAGAATATACAAGGAATACTGCATAAATCATCAGAATTAGTTCCGTGAAAAATAATGCTGTCATGAAATACCGTATACACATTCCACAAACCAGGCCAATGATTACCATTTTGACTAAAGTTAGACAAATGCCAGAAAGAATAAATTATGATAGTTACAAATGTGAATCACAGAGAGCACAAAAGAAGTCTGCGATATTAAGCTTCCCATTTTGCTTGCTTTGATCCAAAAAAATAAGTTTTGTCATCGTTTTAGCAAACTAAAAGCTTCATTCAGCAAAATAATGTATTACTCAATTCTTTTTTAAAATAAACATTAATTTGTATGTAGCAACAAGCGACCCTTGTTACCTCTTCATGCATGTTATTATATAATAAATGTGAGCACTGCATGCAGTTTATATATATCAACAAATGTAGAAAACACATTTGTGTACCAATATTTTGATTTCATTGTTCCAAACGAGAAAAAAGAGCGTTTATCAGTTCACTTCTGTTCATGATAAAGCAAATACTGTTCACTTTAAATGACAATCAACTTTCCTTTGTGACATGGGTGTCAAAGAAAAGCATCAAATCTTAACAGTGAACAGAATGTTTCAGTTTGCTTTTCCCGGTAAAGATTCAGGTAGAGAAAACGTTGGTAGTTGAGGAACTGGTGTATAGATGGAGTTATTTATACTTTTTTTTTTAGTGAAAGAGATAGCAAGAACTAGACCATTTTAGGTGTTGAAAAAAAGAAGCCAGGAAAAACTTCAAATAAAATATAGATATGAAAACTTGGTACGGAAGAATATCGTGTGGCTACGCAGCATAAAAGGTCGTTACGTCGCTTTTTATTGCCACTTAACAATAACTACCATACCTGAAAAATCATGACAGTTATGGCGCATGCGCATTTATGTGAAATCTGACAAACGTTTTTTTCCTTCTTTTCATCATTTTATATCCTCCTCTTCCAACGATCGGAGGAAATTAAACTCGAATGTATCATATAGTCTACCTACAATGTGAATAGCGGTTTAGGATCATAACGCTAGATGGCCGAGGAGATGGAGGGAAATGATGGTGGAACATTTTAAGGAAGAAAGCTGGTGGGGACGTTATCCCATGTGGCAATTCTCTTAACCTGTGAATTTGGGATTAAGTTACGACGGATGTAGTTCATTCTTTCACGCGGTTCTATGCTTTTGTACGATAAAAACCTATATTCGCGTAAATTTTAGAGGGAAGCTTTTCATTTTTATTTGATTTTCTTTTTTTGGTTCCGCTGCTTTGAGAGTTAAGTAAAGCTCTTAGCTCAGTGGTCTTGAAACAATGCAAGCATTATTCTTTCTTGCGCTATCTTGTCAAAAGTTTATTCCGAGTTTTCTATATTTCATAAATGTTACAGTATCGCAAACTATACAAATAATTTCTTACATGATTATATATAATCAAATTTGCTACCGAAAGGATTTTTGTTGTTTTATTCACGTTGCTTTAGTAAGGTGTATCTTTCGCTTGTGTAAATAGTAACGCTTATGATTAGATCCAATGACTCAAGGACCTGCCAGCTTTGGAGTCATACTTTACACATTTGAAAAAAAAAATCCTAACAAATTAAGAAAGCTGAACTACAATGTGAAATCAGTTTTACTATATTTGCCTAGGTTGGAACTCTGATGGGGTTTTATCAAAATGGAGAACGCTAACCAATGAAAAGAGCCTTCCAGCTTTAAAGTCAGAAGATTAAAATTCAATATATATAGGTGTTTGTTGAATCAAGTCTGAAATAAGGTTTTCGATATGTGGTTCCATTGCAGTCCATTGCGTGGATTCTCTAAAAGAAAATTCGCACTAATTATAAACTACCATAAAAAATATCCTAATTAGTAAACAATAATGAACACGTCGGTGTAAAAACACTTTTTTTTTTAAAAAAAAATCTAACAACCTTTCGGAACTCCGTGCAATATTAAAACAATTCAACAAATTTTAGACAAATACTATCGCACAGATGTCAAGAATATTTCTTATACAGTAAAAAATAACTGTGTTAATTCAACATAATGCGGTGTCCCAGCGTGACTACCACTTTGGTGTGTTAAATCAACACAACACACGGTGTTGATTTCGGTACGGGGAGAAAAAAATGTTACGGTTGCAGCTAGATTTGAACATAGGTTGCTCAGTTAGAAGTCAAGCATTTTACCGACTTCGCTAAGATCACTAGATTGAAACAATCTAGAGGATAAAAAAAAATGTTGCTGAGCCCCAAACACAAACAAAATGATATTGTTTCCTATTGCATAAGTCTTTGTTGTTATATTATTTTTATTATTATTGTTATTGTTTGTTACAAGAACGGTGTAAAATGGCGTTTGTTGTATCCATGCTAACTTCTAATAAATAAATAAATAAAATTATCCTCACGACTTATGCCATAATTTAATCACTTTTCCATTGGTCAATTAGGAATCACAGTTCCCATTTATTGAAAATATGTTCCATTTCTTGAAAGCATTTGACATGTTGTTACGATAAGAAAGCAGTAATTCTGCTCAAGTGTTTGGCTGTCGCCATCTTGCTTGCTTTCATAGAAATAGAATATTTTCAATGAATGGGAATTCTGGTTCTCAATTGACAAATAGGAAGTGATTAAACCATGGGATAAGTCGTGCAAGTAACTTAGTTTGTTTTGTGGGTTCAGCAACATATATTTGATCTAATACACTGTTCAAATCTATAGTGTAGTCGTTTAATTTAAATTATGTTAACTAAATATCGTTTGCATGTAGTGCCTATTCTGTCTGACGATTTAGCCAAGTCTGTGAGCCCCTCGATTTCTAACTGAGTAACCCATGTTCAAATCTCACTGCAGCCTTAACTTTTGTTTCTTCCCAGTACCGAAATTAACACCGTGTGTTGTGTTAACACACAAAAGTGGTAGTCACGTTGGGACACTGTATTGTGCTGAATTAACACAACTATTTTTTGCAGTGTAGATATTAAGTAAATAGGCTTGTCTTAACCATTACGTTCTGTAATCTTTTAATTTTCTAATGTATTGTTGGAAATTTGTTTAATTCTTTTTTCTGAAATTCTTTTTACATATAAATATGATATAAAAAAAACATGGAGAATTGCTTTCATTTTACAGTTTTTCTTTAGTTGATAATAGTTCGTCTAGTCCTTAAATCCTTCTTTTTATATATAAATATAGCAATTGCGTTGGTAATAGCAGAAACTAGGTGAGCTTCATTTCTTGCAATGAACGATAACTCAATTTGGTCACAACCAATTTTAAATTAATTCAGATTCTTTCATTTCCCTCAGAGTATGTAAATTAAGAAAATTATCCTCCTACATTTACACGTGATGCAAATACAAAAAGGAGTGGTGCAAAAAATCAAGAAACATCGGTCGAAAGGAAGGAAGGAAGGAAACAACGTAGGAATATTATGGTTTTCTTCCTGTCAGCTATACAACCGCGCAAAACACACTTAAAGAGGCGTTAGGTATATACATGACAGAATATTCTAGTTTCAGCACCTCATGTGATTTATTATACCCCGGTGAGGACGCAGCGATAAACGCTTCTCATCTTACCTCAGCACGCTCCCATTTATCGCACGTACATCGTCTTTTTTTTTGAAAAAAAAAAAGAATAAAAAAAAAGGACCACCTTATGCTTATACACCCACAAACACGTCTGATGCATATTCATCGTCGTCTCAGCCAAAATCCCTCCTCCAACTTCTCGTACTCACACACAAAACAAACACTCGTTGCCAAAGACTAAGAGACAACACACGGAACAGCAATTTGCAACGCATATAGTTTCGACTTCCGCTTTAGAAAGCCATTATTCATAAACAGTCTCTCCTGTTTCTTTTCTTCTTCATTCGAAGGAGTATAAAAAATAAACTATAATGTTTTCAGAAATAAATGAAGCCATTGATGCAAAAATAGAAGTAAACAAAATGGACATTAAGTGAGGAGGTGTCCCAGTATACAGCAAAATAATCTGAGTACAGTTATGTGTGTCATAATAAATTTATGATTTATCATTTCATTTCACGCAGTGTTGAAGTCCAATAAAAAATAATATATTATCGACATAGTTCGTGTATCACTTTCTACGAAGTAGCTACAACACTCGTTCGTCGTAAATTTATATAGCCTATATATATACGCATACACAGAGAAAGATAACGGAAAATAGCATGTGAGTGAAAAGAAATGAAATGTTTCTAAATTAAACACTCTAAGGTTACAAGTTAAAAGTGCCCTGAATAAAAACTGTCAGCATTCTTGCGGGGCTTCGAACCACGGATTTCCGATTTGATGTAGCACCAATAAATCTATCTAGACAGGACAACCGAATTATGTACATCCTCCTCTTTTGCCTTAGCTCAATGGTCGGCAAGTTCCGTGTTGTAGCATCATTTTGCAGAAGGATCGTAGTTGGAGGTACTGCTGATTAGCAAGTGCAGTACTCCTGTCCAGGTGCTCAGAAAGACTTACCTTGCTCCGATGCTAAAATTGTATTATTTATTTTCGTTCAAACATCCAATCTCTACTACTTTTGTGTGTGGACAGAATTGTGTTCTGTCATATGCTGGTTTAATTGGTCACCGTTCGTAAAAGTTAGGGACCACGGTTAGTTTTTCGGTGGAAAGAGAAGTGGTCTTTCCTGTAAGTTTTTCCTACGTACATGTAGTTCTTTTTTATACATTAACATATGACTTTGCAAACCTCACTGACTCCAGATTAGCAGTGGGGAGGAGAATCAGGTTCAAGTCCTTCTTCTGGTAATCCTGACTTGTTCTCCAGGTTTAATTTTAGCCCTATGAACTTATCCATCACATTCCTTGAAAGATGTGATTGCTGGGTGATGTTATCCTTTGAACTTGTAACTGAATCAGTAAACTTAGTCGTTATCTATTAAATAAAGAGAACAATTATTTTATATTGTTACGTATCATTTTTTTCTCGAAAATTATTCTAATGATTTCAACGAAATGTATTAAATCTCATGAAAGGTTGGCGAAGTGACCATTTAGCTCCGGAAAAATTCGTTAAAGGGGGTTGACACTAGATTTTGGTACAGGTGCGCTCAGCAAATACACGTAATCTAAACAATGTGTTTGTGGCACAGGTAAATAACTTGAGTATTACCGTATCATTTGACGACCAATGAAGACCAAGAGTGTTTGTGACCTCACAGATGACCACGAATCTGTGATAATTTCAGTTGCTGTTCTGTTTCCGATTTTAGTTCCGGTGATAGCTCCAGAAACAGTTCCGATTCATATGATTGATTCCTTTTATGGTTGAAGGAACCGTTATTGTGCAGTTCCGAGTTCTATGATCGATTCACTTACAGCTATAACAATATTAGTTTACATCAAAATTGCACTGTTTGTTACGATTCTATCATTACCCCCTTTCCCCTGCCCAAGCCTTCTTATGATTCTCTCATTACATGCACATAATGAACTAGGAAAATGGGATGAATGTCTGTCATCGTTTGAGAGGAATAGTCACTCAGTGAGGACGCCAACCCTTCCTCGAGCGATACTTGGACTTCCACTTATTAGGCCTAATAATAAAAGGAAAGTTCACTGATACAGGATTAGGACTACTCACATAGCACAGGCATATTCCAACTACATGCCAGGAAATATTTTAGAAAGAATATCGAATATGCTTTGAATTCACAAGAAATGTTCTGTCCCATCCATGAAATGCAAATGAAAATGCCAGTGTTCACCTTGGGAATGTTAAATTTATTCTAGTTATATTCCTTATTTTTGCCATGTATTGTATTCTTTGGGAAGATTCCTGACCTCTTTCCACTGAAATATGATATACTCTTTGGGTAAACATTCAGTTCAGGCCAAGGGCGCTGTTCCTGGGGATTTGGGAGGCCCTGACCTCCCAAAGTTGAAGTGGTCCCCCATTCGGGGACCCAAAATGCTGTTGAAGTCATCCTATTTCTACAGTACATGGTCATTCGTTTTCCCCTTCTACTAATGTGTATCTCCCTTTGGCAAATCTATTTCATTGATAAAGCCCACATCTGAAAGACCTCCCCCCCCAAACACACACCTGAATGGGCCCCTCTAATTACGCCACCCCCTTCCTGGCATTTTCGTTTATTTTTATCAGCTAAAACAGGCAAATATCGTGACGATCAAAAATCACTATATTTTACATCTTTTCTCTCATGGCTGCTGGAATCTTTTATGACGTTACGGCATGAGAACCGTATAAATTAGAACAATTTATTTCCTGGAATAGTTCTTGAACGCTCTTTTAATTTTTTTTATTGATTTGTGATTCTTTTTCGAGATTCGATTTACTTTCTTCAATGTCAGATTTTACTGAAGAATTTTATTTTCTTGAGGGAGGATAATTTGTAATGAAACTTTATTTTCTTACACATTTACATTATTTTTTTCAAAGGTTTGATGATTCTCTTGAATTGTATTCATTTCAATGAACTGTCTAAATTAGTTTTGTTTAACATTGCGATGATGTTTGTGACATTGTCAAGTACATAGAAAACGTTTCATTACGAGCGGAAGTATAAACTCTTCGTTTTTTTCAAATTTCAATTAAAGAGGGAGGAAAGTGTTAGTGGCATAAATTTATTTTCCCCCTTTAATCTGAGATTTAAGGGCAGTACCGGTGTTGTAAATCGTCTATGCTTTACCTTCAGTTCATGTAGGCCACGTAACACATTATTCGTGCAGACAATGTGGTGGAGAACTCCAAGAGAGACGTAAGAGAGAAACTGTAAGGGTAGAAGAAGAGGCAACTGTTCAGCGTCGCTAAATCAATACGTATTAGAAAAAAGATAGGGAAAATCGTTGTGCTAAAATAAATCTAGTACACTGTGTTTATTCCAGCAAAAATTAAACCAAGGATATATTCTAAAGCAAGAATAGAATAAAAATAAGACAAAGAAGAGAGAAGCAGATGAAGAAGAGAACTAAAGATATCACTGAGAAGACAGGAGAGGATAAAGAGAGAGGGAGAGAGAGAGAGAAGATTTCCCTTGCATTGGTGATGAGAATTGTTCCGACAACGTGACGTGACGCAACAGACCGGAATATAATAGAGAGAACTTTTAATACCTCAGACATTACGTCCAAAACAAGACTTTAGACTGGATTAAAGACCACTCACTCGCGTCCCAAGATTAGGAGCTTAATGATTATGAACTTGGACAACACGCATTTACCAAGCAACGTTGTATACAAAAGCTTTCTGCTCTGGAGGAATTTTACACTAAGAGCTTGTTCGTTTTCCCTGGTTTTCTTCTTCTTTCGCCAGCGCTGCTACCACTAGTAGTAGTATTGCTAATACTACTTTTGCAAGTATTACACAAAACCCCCCTTTAGAAATCAGAGTAGTTAATGAAATTTTATTCAATTAGTGGTTCTACCTCCTACGATGTGAGGGTAAGCGGTTTTTGAATCTCGTTTACCACAACAATTGAGAAGTTTGATGCCCAACAACAATCTAACTTTCATTCTATGTGTATACCACAACTTCTTAATCTGCTACAGTTTTCGTTTTTATAATTTATATTATGAACTTTTGTAACAACTCATTCCTTCTCTTCTTTTTTCACAAGATGATTTTTTTTTACAAGACTTTGTTTACAAAAGGACAACCTATAAGAAATATATGCCGGCCGCAGTGGCCGTGTGATCTGAGGCAATAGGATTCACGAAATGAAGCCAGGTTTGCATTCCGGCTGAGGAATAGATATTTGTGGAACTTTAAAATTAACCGTTTATTGAATCTGGACGCGCTAAGGTGTAGTTACTAAATATGGTCCACCTACAAATGTTACTCGATAATATACGCAGTATACGTTAGAACAAATCATCCTATTTGTATTTGTCTTCGTAAGGGTTGAATGGGATAAGCAGAGGGAAGTATCTAGACCTATTGGAGCATCGAGTTCCTAATATGGTGCATTATGACAGTAAGAACTTTCAAAAGCTGAGTTACGCTTAATAAAAATGCCACTAATCTCCTATTCAAAGTTTTCAATCGACAGTAAAAAGTTTGTTATGGCAGCATCTACAATATATAAAACTATATATTAATACATATTACAAAAATAATACTGTGCATGAGTATTATACTGTACTCATGTACATGAGTAATAAAACATTAACTAGAAAATAGAGTGCCCTAAATGATTTCTATAACACAACAATTACAATGTAACACTTACAAGAGACATTTACAGTTTTATAAAGCTAAAATGTCACATTTAAAGATCCCTTACAGAGTATCTGAAATGAAAGCCTAGATATCAGGTGTGTAAATATGAAACCGGAATTGGTGCATAGACGGCGTTAGTTGTCACTGTTGTTACCGTAAAACTGCGTCCTTAGCGCCAGTTGTTTGTTTTGACTGCTGATAACGATTTGCAACACACAACCGGACAAGTTTCATGTCATAGTGTAGTGTTTAATAGCGTTGAACATGGCGCAATTTGTACCTACAAACTACGATGTGCGGACAGCATTGAATTTTTGTTACCATTTGAAGAAAACTGCTGCAGAATCGCATCGCATGCTTGTCGAAGCTTACGGTGATCATGCTCTTGGTAAGTCACCGTGCTATGCGTGGTTTACAAAATTTAAAAGTGGCGATTTTGACGTGAGAAACGAAGAACGTGGAAGACCACCGAAAAAGTTTGCAGACAGCGAATTGCAAGCTTTGTTGGATGAGGATGACACTCAAACGCAATAACAACTAGCGGATCAATTAAATGTGACACGAGAAGCAGTTTCCATACGTTTAAAAGCCATGGGCAAGATTCAGAAGGTGGGAGAATGGGTTCCACATGCATTGACTGAACGACAGCAGGAAAACCTAAAAACCACTTGCGAAATTCTGCTCGCGAGGTACAAAAGGAAATCATTTCTCCATCGAATTGCGACTGGTGACGAAAAGTGGATCTATTTCGAGAATTCTAAGCGTAAAAGATCATGGGTAACTCCAGGAGAAACGGTGACATCGACTGCAATGCCAAATCGCTATGGACGGAAGACAATGCTTTGTGTTTGGTGGGATCAGAAGGGAGTGATCTATTATGAACTGCTGAAACCAGACGAAACCGTTAATACCGAACGTTACCGACAACAAATGACCGATTTGCATCAAGCTTTGCTTGAAAAACGACCCGAATATGACCGAAGACAACAATAAGTGATTGTGTTTCACGATAATGCACCCTCCCACACAGCAAAACCGGTTAAGGAAACGATCGCGACGTTTGGCTGGGAAATCCTTCCGCATGCGCTTATTCACCAGACTTGACGAATTCCGATTTTCACTTATTTGCATCCATGGGACACGCACTTGCTGACCAGCGCTTCACATCTTACGAAAATGGCTTGTTTACTGGTTTGCAGTACAAGAGGCACAGTTTTGTTTGGTCTGGCATCCACACATTGCCGGAACGATGGCAGAAATGTATCGCTAGCGATAACCAATACTTCGAATAAAATAGTTCTTAGCATTGGCATCCAATCGCCGCGTCTTTTCTGTACATAAAT
Organism: Lepisma saccharinum; assembly: GCA_022664845.1. Lineage (NCBI taxonomy): Eukaryota > Metazoa > Arthropoda > Insecta > Zygentoma > Lepismatidae > Lepisma > Lepisma saccharinum. The sequence goes on from JAGDQP010012040.1 coordinate 41,026, forward strand.
TCCGGTTTCATATTTACGCACCTGGTACACCACTGCCATCTTGACGTAATTACAACTAACCGTTTTAATTAATTTCAAAGTAGTAATGTCGCGTAGATATTTAATACAGCATACTTTAAATAAAGGAATGTTAAATCCTTTCCAAATATTTGTAACTAATAGACCCCTTTTACACGCTAGACTTCAGTTTGTATTTTAATAATTATTAAGAAATCAAACCTCCCTTAGAACCTAAGTAACACAAAATGGGTTAACCTTGGTTTCGGTTCTGTTTATTTTAGTAACATAACTGTTTCACAACACTTACTACACCATGATTATCATTTTTCAACGTTTGTCCACTTATTTGTGCTGCCAGGAAAATTAAAGTTAAGAGTAAATAAAACAAATATGTATAGTCTAGTTCTGAGTTCTGTAGCCACGAGGGAGGAGTCGTAGCGTAATCATGTGTGGGAAGTTACTTTTTAATTTCCAATACAAGGTAGGTAGTAAGAGCGCGAGTTCTCGCTGATTGTCTGTGCACTTCTCATTTCACCCTGCGCGCTAGTCTCAGAGGTCTACAGAACTGGGAACTGCGCAATATGTAATAGAAGATATTCATCACATAAAAGGTTTAGATTTGTAACAAGGAACAAAACGAAAAAAAAAAGAGAGTGGGTGTGAAATACAGAATATGATTAACCTATAATTTGTCTCAATTCGAATTATAGAAACATAAATACAGTAGTTGGAAACGAAATTAAAATATAATTAAATGAGAAAGAACAAACAGGGAAGTTAACAAGAATGGAAAACAGAAAGAAATGAATTGACTACAGTGAAATTATACAATTCTGTGCAAAGGAACAACAAGAAGAAGTTTGAAGGCATCAAACGAAGTGTTAACATATTGAAGAAACATTAACTTTATGTAAATGGTTGTATATTAGTAAACGTCTTCCTGTTTTTGCCAAAAATATGTCAAAGCACTGTTAATTAACTGAATAAAGAAAAAATATGACTAATTACATTTTATAAAATGCTTTGAATAGAAGTAAGTTACCAAAGGGGGGATTCGAGACAAATTATTTCTCGTATAAGTACACAGGGAAGACCTCAGTAACAAAAATAACATCTATTGATATGAAACTTTCATCTCACCAATTGTATCAGATACAGACGCGACATTTGTTGCGAGGACTTCTGCTACAAAAAAAGGGTGTGAGTATGTGTGCACGGAATAGCAAATTTTGTGTAAATTTACTGAACAGTAAGAAAAGCACTTATTCTGATATACAAGCGCAAAGATCTTAAGAAGGGTAATGGAAGAACATTCGCACACAAGAGGGACAGAGAAGACAGAGAGAGAGAGAGAGAGAGAGGATGGGGAGGGGGAAAGTTTAAACTTGGAACATAGAATCCATTTCTGATATTTGTCTTTCGGAGAATGTTTCCCAGGTTGACTCTGACAAGCTAGTGCCATCTAACTAAACACGAACATACAAACAAGAAATGATATAGCACCGTATCGTAACTGTCTCTATTTGAAATGTTGTTTATCCAGAGGCAAAAGCTCTTTTGTTTTTTCCTATTTCTCTCTCGTTTTCTTGAACAAACGAGAAAAATAAACCTTTCATTGTTTATTCACACTGTTTAAACCTCGTTCTGTGTCAACTTGTCTATCAAATTGTCAAATAATACATCTTGAAAACATTATAGTTATGTTCATGGCTTCGTTTATTTATAATGTAAGGTGTCTATAAGTAAATAAACTATTTTATTGTAACGCACAACTCGTAAATGTGATTATTGTGTTTAGAGCGATTTTGAGACACGACGTTTAGCATTTTCTTTAGCGTGTTTGAGAGGTAACATAAAGTACAGAGTATATTACACGGTGAGCTGAGTTGCTCTGCAAATGGAGGTCTCTATTTGAACGTTGTGACAGAACTTCTTCACTGACAGTTACAACAATATAATGTATTAAAAATTGCCGTGATGCAATAAAATGGTACCTCATATCACTATAACATTGTTGTACATCTACCACGACAGGATATGATTATTAAATTTGAAATTCCAATGTTTACATCACATTTCCGTTACTTGTACTTGTTGTATCGTAATTAAAGACGATCAAAGTTAATTCTAAGTTAAAAATAAGATCTTAACCCATATTGTAGATCTCAGGAACTGTTATCCTATTCTATAACAAAGAGGGATCAAAATAAGTAAGAAAATTTATGGTGTCAACTTGAGGCTGTCCCAAATTTTGTACAGATTTTTATCTCAAAAGGGGAGTGAAGCGTCAAGTAGCATTTTCACATGGGTAGAAGATAATGGGACAAATGCAGTAAAATTTATACCTGAGAAAGGATATAAATTTATACCTGAGAAAGGAAAGTTTGTTTAACTTCAGAGAAAGGATATAAACTAAAAATCTCATAAAGGAAGATCGAAGAATCTAAGTTTGAAAATTACAATTACAAGCCTGCAATTGTAACATCACCAGTTTAAAGACGGCCAGATAAATCTTGCTCAAGGTCATCTGTTCAAATCTAGATAGAGCTTTTCCCTCTGTTTGCTTTCAAGTGAAAATAAGCTTAGCAAATCAAGTGGAGCTGTTAGTTTTAGCGACATTAGGTTAGAAGGAGGCCCAAATGAAGCGAGATATCTAAACTCAAATCTGAAGTGAGATTATCTGTCTCTGTTTTTATTGAGAGTAGGTCTAAGTTACAGATTTAGAAGAAGCTAATCAAATTAGTAGGAACTTCCGTTTGTAGCGACACCAAATTTAAAGTGCCTGAACAAATTGAGGCCACTGAAACTAAAATTGAAAGTAGTTTATTTCTAGTTGATTTTGTTGAGGTGTTAACGTGCTTTACGTAAAGACGCCGGATTGACAAGGCAATATTAAAATCCCTCCAAAAGAATCTTGGTCCGTTAATATATAGAAACTTTATAGGGTTTGCAAATCGTGTTTGTTTACTACCGAAAGCTAACTGAGTATGCAGGTTAGAAGGAATGTACCAGCCCAACTGCTAACTGAGTACGAGGGGAGAGGTAGATGAGAGGAGAGATCACCCTTGCGAATGATGAATTATAATGCTGCGTCGCGTTTTTATAGTCCTTCTTGGTGAGGTCATCCAAGCTCCTCCTTCGATGATTGTGGCTCCTTCTGTTGTTTCCTTGTTAAAGCTGGTATTGTCGTCTGCTCGTTTATGTAGTGCTGTTTATTTGTATTGCCTAACGTGTTTTACACATGTTTGTACTCATCGTACTCATGCTACTACAATGTTTACGTTGCGAATACGAGACGACTCGTGCTCATGCACGTGGAACATTACGCCATTCTGATTACTGTATCTTGGATTGAACATATTTGGAACTTACTTGGAAGTTAATCAAATGTACCGCAGTTACTATATCTTTCTCGCTATTAAATTTATAATTTATTACTAACATTGATGTGTAAATCACATCTGTCCACAATTCGATATGATTAACAAGATGCGGACTTGTCTTATTAAATATTTAGATTAATTCAACAATTCTGCGGTACCTATATTTCAACAATATCTAGTATTACACTACATATGTTGACTCCAGAAGCCAAGGGATACAAGTGACATTGACGAGTAAAAAAGTTCAAGGCAATCTATTATATATAACCCGAAATGTATGTGACATGTAATTGTCATATTTTGTTCAAAGAAACCTTGAACCTTAATGTGTCCATGTACAAAATATGACAGTTTTGTGTCACATAGAGTTCGGGTCATATATAGAAGAAAGATTACCTCGAACTTTTTATTCGTCGATGGTACTTGTATCCCTTCGCTTCTAGACTCGTCTTAAAGTTCCTTACGCTTGAAAATAATGGTTTCTATATTAGTTACGTATTATCTCCAAGCTATAATTTCAACTTCGCTGAATCATTCATGTATTTCACTCATGTTTTGCACGAGAACCATTCTTTTCGACATTCTATGTTCATTTTTGTGAAATGCAGAGAACGGAGTAGAACGGAACGAAAGGGAGAAGAGCAGTGGAGGGTGAAGAAATAGTTCGTTCGACCCAAGTGAACAACTGAGATCTTAGATTTTCTTATAGATTCTGTAATGGGCAAACTTCAATCGAAGTTTTTTTATAGGACGAGGGGAATCACATAATGACAGCAGGGAAGAGATATCTTAGGTTTTAGGGAGGCAAGGGTAGCGACGTAAGACCCTACATCACATTTCTGACCACTGTTGTCTTTGTTTTCAGAATCCATACAAAAATTAAAATAATGTAGTTTGTCTGGTTTCATTGTTTAAGATAGTAGCCCTTTAGTTACTTTTTCATATTTTTATTTCTTTACAACAAAAAAATGGTTTTCTCTTTCAAAGAAAAAATAGCAGAAGGAGGTTTTCTTCCTTTGTGATAATGCTTTTCTAGGTCTTTTCTTCCAAAACGACGGATGCCCATCCAATAGTGACGTAGAGCGGATGGAATTGTGAACCGCTTTCCTCAAGTTTCCAAAACTAGGGAAGGTGAAAAGAAACGCAAGTCGGATCAAGTTGTCACTTCTAGGAAGCGAGTCATCACTTTCAGGTAGAATTGACTAGCTATCGTTGCATCTTCTTTTCCTCTCCACAAAGTCTCAAACTATTCTCTTTCTTCTTCTCTCTCTCCCTCTTTGTCTTCCTCTTCTTCAAACCTTCTCTTGTTCATTTTCTCATCTCTTCTTACACAAGTCTTCTAACAATCTTTTGCTCACAAATTCTTTTCTCTTCGACTGTTTATTTTTTTTATTTTATTTTTATCACTCGGTTTGTGATGTTTTTTCCTCTTCAGTATTTCTGTTTACTAAATTCTAATATACCTTTCTTTAAAGTTCATGTTTTATATGTCCCGATGTTTATATTTAAAGTGTACTGTAAAGTAGGAACACACTTTATGAACAGACAAAAATAGGTCATAAAAACATGGATGGGGAAAACTCTTCGTTCCTAAGGTACAATGATTCAATTTCGAGCCCAATCAACATGGTACAATGGTAAAGAAACCATAAATTTATCTATAAATCAGAAACGATAGACTAAAGATACAGTAATTTACTGGAAGTTAATTGGTTTCAAGAAACCACAGTATGTCTAACAAGACAAAGTTCGATTAATTTCTTTTTTTTATTGTTGTCACTGGTATCAAATTACATATTTCAAATGAAACTACATCGCTTTACTGGAAATTTAGTATTCAGTAATGATGATTATATGTGAAGAACAAAGTTTCGTGTACCAACTCGTAAATAATACACGACGTTAAATATCCTAAATATATCTAAAAATCTCTCATTTCAGATCACTCATGGATAAAGAGAATCTCTCTTTTGTTCCTTTTAATGTAAGGCATCACAATCGGATATTTGTTCCCACGTTTACCAGTCATCTCAAGAATTAATATTGGAACACAATTTTAGAGTTAGAGATAGGGACAAACAGGGGGACAAACTTTATGTGATGATTACCTAGCTCCTTTTAATGTAAGGAATCGCCATTGAAATTGGTTCCAAGGTTACCAGTCACCTCAAGAATTAATGTTGGAACACAATTTTAGAGATGGGGACAAACTTTATGTGATGATTATCTATGTTAAAAGGAAAATAAAAACCCGTTTTACTGAAAGAGGAAAGCAGTTTTCAGTCCTGTAACGGATACATTTGACAGGGATTAACTTGAGACCATTCCCACAGACACCGCTATCTTCCTAATCTCTTTTCACAATACATTTTCGACGGGTTTAAACTATATATACCATCATTCCGTGTTACGAAAATGTTAATTGAAAAAAGAAAATATATTATGTTATCAAGATGGATATTTCTAGAAAATGTTGACTTTTCAAACCCATGTTACTAAGATATTTTGTGTGCTTAATTCTTCTATATTTCGAAATAAATTAATCCTGTCTAGAACAACCAGCATGGAGAGAGTTCTCACGAGGTTGGGTTACATTATATTTGAGCTTCTGTAGTCAAATACCTGTAAAAGAGAATGAGAAATGCAATATTTCCATTAAAGAACGTTCTACCTTGATCCTCGTCTACCTATCTATTTGTAGAAAGTCTATTATAGTCTATGAAAATTTATAATGCATACACAATCACACACACGCATGAGCAGAAGAGGATAAACGAACAAATGACAACAACTGCTGCGTGCTAATTACTATTTCGAAAAGAGGGGGGGATATAGCTTTGTTTAGTGACGTCATCAGGTGGTTTTTTCACAGAACAATAAATTGAGTGACACTGAGCTACAGTGGATCTGATATTGCTTCAGTGTTTGTTCAATGAGCAATGAACTGTTAACAAACCGGAAACAAAGAATATTGCATTGAATTGGATTTCGCAAAAAAAAAAGGACTCTTAGTTATTTACGAATCATGATCATCAATAGGCATAGCTTAATTTTCACCACGTGCAGCAAACTAGGGGATTAAAGTTATTTACAAAATCATTTTCTTCTGATGAATTTGTTGTTAATATAGCGTAATCCCTAAAAAAATAGATTTTATTTGGAATTAGTAAAGGAAAATAATTTTTGGTTCTTTAAAAACTGAAACTAGTTTTACATTTAGTTTCAGATTTTTTTATTTCGTTTTGGATATCCAGTTTCTTTTGTTGTAGATTTTAATTATTTTATTTTTCACAAGAAACCTTGTGCGAGCTAAGTGTTGAAATTAAAATTAAAAAAAAATGATAGCTGCCGTAACCTAGACTCAAACCCGGATCTTCCAGTTTCTGGTCCTATATGGTGTCTATTATACCACCACGTCATGGATGACTATATCGTAGAATACCCCTGAGATCTTAACGCTTTCCTAGCTTCTAATTGTTGGTTGTGAAGTCAAGAAGCTCCACATATTACAGACAAATTCCTCATCAAAACTCTTCAAAACATGCCGAGTGTCCTGACTTCATAATCAATAACTAGGAGCTGGGAGAATGTTAAGGTATGAGGAGCATTGTATATAAAGAGAGAGTTAAATGTGTCGTCGTAGTGTAATGGACAGCATAACCGACAGGAAAACTAGGAGATCTGGGTTCGAGTTCCATTGACGGCGGTTGTTAATTTTAATGCGTTTTTTTTTGCCATTGGGATTCGGGACCTTTAACAAACACCTTATTTTTTATTGAAAATCCACTTTTGTGTTTATCTTTCGTACGTATTACCAATATTTGTAATCAAAAGGGGTGTTTAGTAGTGGTGGGAGAGAGAGAGAGAGAGAGAGAGAGCAAACAAAAGAAAGCGAGAGAACAATAGAAATCAGCACTAATGGTATAGTGTGTAAGCATATTCAACTATTTTGATTAATAGGATGAACGATAAGGTAGAAAGAGGAATTGGTGAAACATAGACAAGGAAGGTTAACAATAGAGTTGATATTTGCGACAATAAAACTTATGGATAAATGCTGGATGTACAGAAAGGAACTAACTGATAATGGTATTTACAGGCATTGAAAAAGCGTTTGACAGTATAGAACGATATTATAGAGGGTCATTCCAAACAAATGTCCTTAAATGGCATATTCAGCTTCTGAAACCTCATCGAAGGTATTGGTAGGCATGATCACAATAACCTTTTGTTTCTAAGATAATCCATTCAAAGTTCCAGTTGCATCAACTTTTTACAATAGTTCATAAAGCGTATCATCCTAGTAAACAATATAAATCAAAAGTAATACAGAAAAGTTAAAAGTGTACTTTAAAATATGAATTTGTATAAACATAATGTACTTCATAAGGTACAACTTGGTGTTATTGGGTTAAAAGTATTGCCAACTTCATTTAAAGTTGTACATATATTTTTATATAACATGACGTCGTTTTATTGGATATTTAGTATTCAATAGACTTGGGGAACAACATAATATGTCAAGTATAGAACACAGTGTTGCAAACCGTGACTAATACAAACGAAATTTACTGTCTAAAATAAATTTAAACGTTGTATTATATCTTGAAAAACGCTCATTTCAGGGCATATGCATATAGAAATTATTTTGTTTCGTTTATGATGGAATTATTCATACAAAATACGACAATAATAATCTTAATGGCCACCACAAAAACCGTCTTTTAAGAGTATAGTATATTTTTGTTGTTTACATTGAACTGTACGACAGATCCACTTAATGTATCTGGTTTGTTAAGAAGAGAACTAATAAAGATTATTATTTTTTTTTTTAAAAAATAATTTTTTGGCTGACTAAGCCCGGAAGACGTATCATACTTTTCTAGAAGGCTAAGACGAAAGTAAGTTTGCTCGAAATGATTTCAAACTTTATACCATTGTGATATTTCTTATCTACTCTATACTTTTTCTATCATCTATCTATTCTTTTCATCTACTTCTATTGTACTTTTCTACACAAATGTTTTAAGGAGTAAAATCAACTGTGTTTGCTGTCGTACTACGAGCAATCGTAGATTGCTTGTCCTCTCGCTTGTTTGAAATCGCCATTTCATTACGAGGTAAACTTGTCCTTCCTAGCTTCAGGGCTTTTCATTAGGCGAATCAATGTGGAAAATGTAAGCCAGTACAGGTAAATTAGAGTCATCCATTCTTTAGTATTTTCCCTTTCTTTCAATGTTTTATTTTTCTTTATTATGTTTAGCTTATATTTGGTTCACCTGAACAGTGCTGTATTTGTTCATTATGACAGTTTGATCATAGGATTTTTTCGTTAATTTGTACATACTTGTTTTCCTTCCAATAGAAAACGCGATCGACGATTTCCCTTCATTTCATTAGTGCTTTTATGATCAGTATTAGTTACTGAGGATGTATAGAATCTTATGAAAGAAAGTAGACAGATAAAAGTTATATTTAGTACGAATTTGACAATACTAACCGATTTAAATAGCTATATAAATAGTCTCATAAGTTTGTTTCTAGTTTGTAGCGCAGTAAGATATTTCAGCTCAAACTTTGAATTCTAAATGTGAGTTTGATTGAGGTGGACAGAGACACCTATGGACTTTTTCTTATTCTCGACTATTGAAAAAAATGAAATGCTTGAATTTTATAATCAAATTTCCTCTATTCCAAACAGATGTTGCTTTTGTTTGATGAAAACGTTAGTGCTCATTATTTAAAGACTGTGATGGTGAAACGTTTCAAATACTTAATAACATTTAAGATTTATTTCAGACTCACCCTGCAACACCATGCTCGTGTTTATGTGTGTCCTAGTGATTTTTAAATAGCATCATTTTCCCTTGGTAGCTTGTGAAATTATGTGTGCGATTTTCCTTTACTTATTTGCATTAATTTCCATGTATAGTGAGATTCATAGAAAATAGTTGATGCAGTCAGCAGAAGACACCAACATTACCCTTTATGAAATATTTTAGAATAAAACATTGACTTATATCTTAGATAGAGGTATGGTGTTTTCATTTGTAACGATGTTTCAGTTTCCAGTTACACATATCATATCACGCCTCTTGTTTCATCGTAACGAGAAAGCATGGTAGCGCTGTTTGAGATTTCTAACTTGAAACTGAGTTATTGTTTTATATTTACTATCAATTTAGGCGCATAAAATAAATAATTTGGTTAGCATTACCCCGTAATTTCTTACCTAGATAGAAGTATATTTTATTATAAAATGTTACATGATAGGGACTTCTCGTTGCATAGATTTTATGTAAATAAATATGACTAATAATTACTCCAACATGTCGAGCCATCTTGTGTTTTCCTGCAAAGATAACATTAACTGGGTTTCTAAAACAGACATATCTACTTGAAACTTTTCGATACTTTTGAATATCTAATGAAACACTTCAGCAGTACTTCTCCTTTACTGTATTTTTAAAACTCCCAAATTCTCATACGGGTACATGGGCATATCAGTGAATTTGTTGATAGTCAACAATTTTATATCGTTGATAGTTTGGATTTTTAGAAAATATTGGTTTACATTTTCTGACACATATGTTGTCTCGCAATAACATTGTTTTTTTTTCTTCCCTTAAGTTTTTTCAAGGAAGATAAAAATATACTCATGATAATATAAACAATACTAAAATATCAGTTGCAGTAAAATATTACGATCGAAGCTTAAAAAAATAAAAAAAAACAAATGCAATCGATATTACATCCAGTGAATACGTTAACAAGGAAAAATCATTTGTATTCAACTGAAGATAATAATGTCGATTTCATTGGAACGAGCACATGAGATGAGAATATCGTCTTCAAATGGGTTGTCAGTTTTTTTCTGAATATTGCTTCAGGCCAAGAAAAGAACCCTCTCT
>JAGDQP010012041.1:0-11074 GCA_022664845.1 Lepisma saccharinum
CGGTTGCCGATCGTGTTTTGTTTTCAATGTGTCATGTGGACCTTCCTCTTCCGTCAGCAGTATCCAAAGGGGAGGTTTGCCCTATTTATTGTAACCTGCTCTTGGTCATACACCTTCATAGAAAATTTCGTTTGTCTGCCTTCAATGATTTGGAAATTCGTTTTTCGGGGCGGCCATTTTGGATCCAAGAGGGCGACTATTCCCAAATGTTACATATTTCACTACACTACTCGTCATAATTCACCTTTGTGCCAAATTTCGTATCTCTAGCTCAAACGGTGCCGAAAATTGATTTTTAAGTCCGCCATGTTGTATCCAAGATGGCGTCTTCTGATACATCGTGCAATATGTTAGCAACATACAAGTGATAATGCGCCGTGTTACCAAATTTAATATTTCTAGCTGCAGCTGTTAAGGTTGTGCATTCTATACAACAATGGTTTCGGCGGCTGTTTTGGATCCACGATGGCGACTTTTTCCATATTTCGTAATATTCTTTTAAACTACTAGTGACAATACAACTTGTGCCAAATTTTGTATCTCTAGCTCCAAAGATATGGATATACATTTCTTGTTTAAACCATTTTGGATCTAAGATGACGTCTTCGAACTCATTAGGTAGCATTTTCGTAATCAAACCGTGAAGTTGTACCTTTATGCCAAATTTGATTTCAATAGCCCCAACGGTTTAGGCTATGTATTATATACAACAATGTGTTCGGCGGCCATTTTTTATCCAAGATGGCGACGGATTTTGCTCATTAACGAACTGGACCGAGCAATTAAGCCTAGATACAACATAAAAAAATGCTTCAAATATCTTCAAAATTATGGCCGCTAGCGGGTTAATATATGTATATTCCTCTCCCAACACGTATGGTCAGCGTCGGAGCAGTAGACCATCTCCTCCCTCTGGGAGAGGCCTCATCCAGTAGTGGATTGATTATGGCTGTGAATTATATATATATATCCAACCAAGAAAGAGCTTTGTTCAATATAACATCTTTCTCAATCACTCATAAATAAGATAACTGCTAAATATAAATTTCTTACGCAGATATTTGACATCTGAGAGCACTTTTGGGTTCTGATAAACATATTGTATTTATTAATATTGTTATCTGGACGTTAATGTATATATTGTTGTTTATATTTTTATTGTTGTCAGTTTATGTTAACGTTCCGATGTAAAATGGCCGATATGTGCTGTATTTGTAACTTATTAGCAAATAAATATTATAATGTTCAAATGTTTTCTGTCCACTGATGGGTGAAGGTCTTCTACTGCTAACTTTAACCATGTAGCTACTGATAAACAATAGATTTCATCTACTCATCTTGCATTTGGACGTCGATTCGGGCATTTTGTTTTCTCCAGCAATCCAATGGAGTATACTTTTAGCCATCTTCCGTCTGTTCGTCTTGCTAGGTGAACGTCCCATCTCCACTCCATCTTCTTCGCAGTCTTGATTATGTGCTATACCTTTGTTTACGCGTGTATCTATTCGTTTTCCTGTCCCTTCTGATTATTCCTAGCATGCATATTTCCATTGTTCCTTATATGACCCTTAACCTTTGCGTCTTTTGCGCACCCAATGCCTAAGTAGCACAAACCTGTAGATCATTACCGGTAAGACTCTTTGATTATAAATTTTACGCTTGAGAAACGTTTGTAGTTTGATTTTGAAAACAAAGTGGTTCTTCGATAAATTAAATATAATTTTACATCTTCTATGCATTTCACAAGGCAACTTTTCCTTCGATGATTGAAGCTGGTTTAGGAAAACATACTCACCAACTATGCTTATTGTTTCTCTGCTATTCCGTATTTCCTTCTTTGCAACTTTTTGATTGTAAATTACTTTTCCTTTACTTACATTCATTTTAAGGCCTAGTTTCGAACTCTCATTTTACAGTTCTATCATTATAGTTTGGAGTTGCTCTGGGCTTGAAGCAAACAAGATTATATTATTAGCAAATTGTACGTGATGAAAACATTCGCTATTAATTTTTATTCAAACTTCACCTCAGTTTATATTTTGGAATATTCTGTCCAGCACAGATAAAAATAGTTATTGTGAAACCGAATCGTTTTGCCTTACCCTTTTACCAACTTCAAATTTTCAGTTTCTTTATTTAGTCTAATGTCAGATGTAGCAATGGTGTAAGTGTTTTGCAGTAACTTGATGTATGCATTTTCGATTTCTTGACGTTGAAGTGGTTTAAGTACAGGTAGAAAAGGGACCGAATCGAAAGCTGTTTCAAAATTTATTAATACTAGACATAGTGGAAATGCATATGTATTAGTTCTTCCCATAACTTCATTCAAATGTTTGTACGTGGTATATGATTGTGATAAATACACGATGCAATCCGGCTTGTTTCCTTCCTGGTTTAAATTCTGAGTCTCGTTCAATGCTTTCCCTAATAACTTTGATGTACAATTTGTACAGATTTGTCAATAAACTAATTGGTTCGTAGAGTTCGATGCGCTGCTTTGGTCCCTTTCTTGTACAACAAATTGATATCTGTACTATTCCAACTTGACGGTATTTGTCTCTTCCTCAGGCACATTGAGAATGAATTGACAACTTTAACTTTCTGCAGGCTCTTGTTTTCCTCAATTGCATTTTTAAGAAGATGCTCGTTGTATCTGCGTACATCCTTTTTCATATTACTACCCATTGACAATTTGCCGCCAATGCTCTCGGCCCGCCGTCGGGCACAGAGCGATAACAGCCAGTGTGAATATGTATTGACGGTTAGTTGTTGTGAGCTCATCGTTTGCTTGTATAGCAGCTATTATGCGATGAACTCGAGCGGTCCGATGGCGGGATCCCTCCCGAGGGGAAAATGGCATGCGGGGAAGGTGAAGGGCCGCCTACTCCTTCCCGTTGTTACGCAGATTGCCATTTGTTGTTGTCGGGGGAACAGCGGATATCAGCAGTGTATACCGCGCTGTTAATGCGATATTCATTTGTTAAAAAGACGGTTGAAAATAAGCAATACGAAAGACAAACAAAATATGCCTGTGGGCTACTTGTATATTATTAGAAAAACAAATAAAAAAGTGTTTGCATACAAGCTTCCCAATTGTATTTGTAAAACAAAAGGTATGAACAAACATCACCCAGTTGGAAGACCAGCAAAGCTGAGTGGTTAAGGCATCATACTTCTAAATCTTGTCGCTGACAATCGGAGGTACGAATCCCATCGCAGACACTGAAGAAATTTACTCACTACGAAATAAATAACAGCGAAGGCAATTCAATAAAGTAAACTTAATATCGATTACCACTGCGTCCAATACCTTTTTCGTGTCAAAGAAAATCTGACGACAAGAAAGACGGGCAGATGAGAGCTGTATAGCGGCGGGACTCGGGCCATATAGCGGGGAGGTGGAGGCTCAGTGGCGGGACGAGAGCGGCCTGGGCGGAATTTTGGCTGAGACGGAGCGGCATGCTGCTGGCGAACCGCGGGCTGCATTAGCGTAAAATCGTGCACTGCCCGGCGGCGGGAGTCGCTAGAGACCCGCCATTTCGTCGCCGTCGCCACGCCATAGGACCGCCTTCGCCTTGTCAATGGGGTATTTAAACATCTCTGGTGTGATTCCACCGTCTGGCGATTTTCCGTTCTTCATCTCTCGAAATACTTTATCCTTTTCTTCTTTCATTACGTTTGGGATTTCTACATCAATTTCTTCTGAATCTTTATTTTCTAGTTCTTAATCGCAGAATTCGCTGTACAACTTCACAAATGTTTCTGAAATGTATTCCTTATTTCGTATAATTACGTCTAGTCTCTAAATTACAATTATTTGTTACTTCTCCATCATGTGCTGATGTTTGGGTTTCTTCAGGCTCTTGTTTTAATCGATTGTATTTCTAACAAGATGCTCGTTCTGTCGTCGTATATAATCTCTTATCTTCTCCCCTACAAGTATATTTAGTTTATGTACTCAAATTTCTTTATGTAATTTCCCTCTTGTTTCATTTGCCTTCTTTTCTTCATCAACACTTTAGTTTCTTCTGAGATTTTCCTCTATGTTTTTCTTTTCGATGCCTGCTATTTCCTTCACTGTCAACCTTATTATCTCAGTCAGTATTTTATTCCTGATAATGATGTCCTCTTTATCCTCTAACTCTTCAAAAATGGTGAAACTGATCTTAGGTCTATATCAAATGTATATCTGTGTTTCCGTTGATTTTCCAGATCTAAAAGTGACGGTATTCCTCTGATAAGCTTCTTTCTCTTAAGTCTATTATATTGTTTCAGCTTATATCTTACCATCCTATGATCAATAGAAGTTTTGAAACTGTCAGGAACAGATATGTATTGAAGAATGTCCTTGTTATTCGTTGAAACATATTCTATTTCGTCTCTAGTCTCATTTGATCCTTTCCATGTCCATATCATCGGGTTTGGTTTATTGGAAAAATGTTTTGGAAATTAACAATCTGTTGACTTCTCAAAATTCAACTAACTTCTCTGCTATCTTGCTTCTTCTGCCAAAATCAAAAGTTTCCCAATTCCGTGTCACTACTATGCTTAGTTCCTACTTTCGCATTCAAGTCCCGTATTCCAATTTTGTAATACATTTTGCTACCATTCAAAATCTTATGTATATCCTCTTATACGCTTTCGACTTCCTCCTCCAGATGTGACGTTGTACAAAATAAATACTTGTATAACCTATATTCTCTATTTCTTGTTTATCTTTATTATTACTTTACCTTTAATTGCTTCATTTTCTGTGATCCGTGTCTTCAGGTCTTTTTATTATAAAGCCAACTACTGCCGGATTTCCACTTTCTGTTCCTTTGAAGTATAATGTGTGCCCTGACGGTAATACCAACAATTTCTCATTCTCCCTCCACACTTCTTATAGTCCTATGATGTCCCATTTAATCCTCTTAAGTTCATTCTACAATTCTTCTAACTTGCCTTCTCATGCAAGTGACTTACATTTCAGAGTCGCCACGTATAGGTCTGTTCGAGTTGCAGTGAGGCTGGCAGTCTTCAATTCAAACACAGACATTTTGACCCTTTGACTTCCTGAATACCGACCGCTGTCGTGTTTGGCCACATTCCGTCCTCCGGACAATGATGTTCTCCGAGCCTGTTTCCTTTCTTGTACCATCATGTGATAAAAGGGAGGGGTGCAGACATTTGACTCGCCACGTTGTCTGTTAATGAATGTTGGTGATCGGCCCACATATCTATGTACCTCCAAACTGGTCTAGGGAATGGTGTTGCTGGCTGATGATCATATGTTCCCGGGTTCGATTCTCGGCTCTACCTAAGACGTTTTTCCAAGGGGTGACGTTCTGGAAAGGTGTAAAAAGTAAAGTGATGTAGTTGGAGGGCAGTTATTTATAAAATAGAGTTTCGATCACAGTTGAGACCTTTGGCTCTCCTCTTCTAACATATATGGTCAGCGTAGGTGTAGTACATCAACTCCTCTTACTTGGAGAGACTTCATCCAGTAGTAGAGTTAATATGGCTGTGAATTACACACACACACCTATAAATAATACTATTGATAAGGTCGTTTTCGAATATTCTAACGAAAGGAACGAAAACTTTTCTGGAAGTGAATCACGAATTTTTAAATTGAAATGCAGTAAAAACTTGCTCTCCTCTTTGTTCACATTTCTGCCCGAAAGTGACTGCTTTTGTAGGTAGTCAGCATGACACTGCAAACATGCATACGTTACTGCTTCTGTTGTGGTATCATCTGAAAGGTTACCCATTCCGCACTTTAAACACGTAACTGTGATTTATAACTAATATGAACCGTCGAATGGTATACTGTTGCCAGTCTTTCGAAAGTTCTTAAGATATTTTACTCAACACATGCTCGCAGAATATATTTGTAAAGTGCGATGGGTCGAATATCGTGCCATCGATTATACTGGTGCTTCTAGACCGCAAATTTATGAAAGAATCATTACATTTGCGACTAGCTATTGTCTTATGAATACTCGTTTTACTGACGTTTCATGTTGCTACTCTACTTGACTGAATATCCGTGACGGAAACTACGTATTATAACATGCTATATGGGTTCTTCAGAATGGTCCTGGTTGAAACATGTGTTATTATTAAAGAAAATGCTGCTGGTTTGCCAAGCACAGATCGAATATTTTCAGTTCAATTAAACGTCTCTCTCGCGTCCGTGGTCTATTTCAAAATTTGATTGCGCATTCTGTCGTTTCCGTAGTTTTTTGTTAGTTGGATCTAAGAGTATACATTAACGTATTTGACGATATGAAAATAAAAAAACGGGAGAAGATAAATTACATTACTTTAATGTTAGGAAGAATGAAGAATGCTTCTTGTGGAAATCTGCGATATAAAGTAGCTAGTGTATTTAGTAATAAACTTTCGCACATATATTTGTCTGCCAGGAATTTATTGTGATATATAATGGAAAGTCAAATCAATGTTTATCATCTAAAAACGGAATTCTTTAATGTTTGTTTCTTCATATTTATAGTTTACTATGCAAGATTCTGCCTTATGAAGGAAATTGTAAGTTATAATTGAAATAATTTAAAAATAAGATCGTTTATCCTAACAAGGAACCATAATGCGGATTTCGTGGAGATCTTTAGAGCCAATGTGTGTGCCTTAGCACAGGGTTTATTCTTAAACAGAATGATACATTTGTTGGATTTTCGGAAAGGACATGGAATTTTGACACACAAAGAGAATGTCCTATATCTGAAAACAGTCTGAGCAGATTACAACAGAGATCACAAACAAGGAACAATTCCCTTTTCTGATACAATGCGCTCAACAGCGCTATTTCTTCGAATTACAAAGGACCGCTCTGTTTCTTAATTTTAAGTAGAAGTTCAAGTAACATTCCAGCTTCCACGTAGTGCCCAGCATTATGTATAATATTGTTAACGCGGAATATTTTTTTTAACCTGAAAAAAAAGAACAAGAAAGGAGAAGCGTTGAAGCTAAGAGGAGGGGTG
Organism: Lepisma saccharinum; assembly: GCA_022664845.1. Taxonomy (NCBI): domain Eukaryota; kingdom Metazoa; phylum Arthropoda; class Insecta; order Zygentoma; family Lepismatidae; genus Lepisma; species Lepisma saccharinum. The sequence goes on from JAGDQP010012041.1 coordinate 6,987, forward strand.
TGAAAAATCTAGCAGAAAATTTGCATCCTTATGACCCCTGTTAAAACCGAAGGATGAAGTTGTGGGATTACGAATAAAAGAGAAAAGTATATAAACACCATAATAAGTTTATAAGGTTGCCTTACTGTTGCAAGGAATGTTTTTTTTGTAAAGTATGATTGCCCCTTTTCCTGTAAACATTTATGAATTTCTTGAGTATGGCGATATAATGTTATTTACATTACATAATTGGGAGTAACTGATTAACTTTACTTCGTATAAACAAATTTAATAATACTGCGGATCCTGTGGATCACAGGAATGCGTCACTGCTCATTAGGATGCTTCTAATCACTTTTTTATTTAAAGAAGTAACCTTGCATATTTGTTTTACAAGGGATTCGTGGATGTCAGGACAGTTCCTATCATTTCCAATGTGATGATGGCAAATGCGACCTTTCTAGATTTGCTTGTGATGGATACAATACTTGTGTTGATGGAAGTGACGAAATTCCGGAGAGATGTGGTAAGTAATGTTTCTGGATTAATATTTTGTTGAAATTACCTTGCCATAATTACCAAATTCAAATGAATATTTTTTAAGCAGTAAATTTTATATTAAGTTAACAAAAAATGTCTAATATAATTGATGAATGAAACATTGCAAATGAACAAATCAACCACGTATTTCTAAATTACTTTTTTTAAACAAACAGTGTGCCACACAATACAGTTTCATTAACGTCGTTGCTGTTTAATGTAAAACGATAAATTCCAAGCATCTAAGTTTAGCTAACGCCAGCTTGTTTATACTAAGTTAATAACTTTATGAAATATATCTGTCGTAATTACAACTAATATGAAACATAACCTTTGAATGAAAGGCTTGAATTACATATTTTTGTTTCGCTTTAATGATTTAGAATGATGCATGTGTTCAGAATCGTATATGTACATTTTAATGTTTATTGCTGCACTGAATATATATCCTCGAATTTCTAAACTTTTAACTAAACTTTCAAATAAATAAGTGTGCATAACTCATCGCCATCTCCTACATTCTAATAATTTTACAAATATGCGTAATTAATTACAGTTCATAATTGAATTATTTTAGTGGTTTCCGTATGAAATCCAATAAGAGATACTCCACAGATCATGAACTCCATGCCACATTCACAGATGATGCTATCATGGTCTGTATGCAAATGCAAATTATACAATTATTGGTTTCACTTAGAAGCATATTTTATAAATTAAATAATCCTAGACATAACCAATTCAATGTGTTGGTACAGAAGAACTAGTCTTACGATGTGTTGTAAACAAATTATATAAATGAAACGATTTCAACCCAAAGACCTACGAAGTTTAAAATACTGAATTTGAAATAGCAGTGTCCATATTTTCTCTGATACTTGCATTTTCGTTAGTACAGTATGTCTTTTTAAAGTATGACCACGTCAGAAAGTATAACAAGAGCACTTTAGACCCTATAATATAAATTATCAAAGACACCATGCAGTTTTCTGTTTCTTATATTTTTTAAATTGACTAAATTTTGGAATAAGGTCTTAAATATAATCATGTTAATAATTTGTGTTTTATTAATGCGAAACACGATTGGACTTAAGTGCATTATTATTAGTTTAATTACTTACTAGAGAGAAAAGTAAAACAGGTAACCCTTCAATATTTAGCAACACATCATGCTACCCGCTCGAATTTCAATTTTGATTAAAATTTCTAAGACTTTTATGCAACTTTCGTTCTGCCACTTGAATACTATAATTAAACCTATATTAATGTATTTACTTTAGAAACAGTTCTCATAACATAGAATGAATAGGAAAATACTAGCACTTGTGAATATACCTCTGTAGCGTAATCTGTGGAGTGACGGACAAGAACTCCCCAGGTTGTAATTCCAGTCCAACAGTAGACAGTTAAGAACTTTCAAACATACTGAAGACAAAGAGCAAAACCCAATGAAGTTTTTACCTATACACAGCAAGCCTTGTCTCTCACGTTCCGAAATATTCTATTTCAGCCAACTTGAATATACACTTTTCGCACTTCTGAGTTGGCTTATTAGTGGCTCATCAGCTATTAATATATTTTCTGTCACCAACGTCCAGCTGATATGATAATTGGAAGATTAGATACATGTCCCCACCATGAACCTAGCTAGCACCCCTCAAAACTAGGCGACACATCACAATCAGCTCATCCACATTAAAAGCAGGGTAACACGACATAAGAATAATTCGAGATAAATTTAAACTATATTCATTGCATGCTCTGGGAAATGGTCTTTTGCCGTAGGTATGGAAGATATAAATTAAATGAATATTAAAATAAAACAGCACGATTTAATTGAAAATAATTTTTCATATTGCATTGTTTCATCGACTGCAACTGATTTACAAATCAAAACTGTCCCTGAGATTAATAAGGAAGCAAATGATCTTTCAAATTAAGTTGATAATAGAGGTTGTCTGTGAACATATAACTACACCTGTGAAGATGATTCATAGAATGTTTTGTATCTGTAATTGTCGCTCGCTAATAGGTATATATAACCATACTTTTGTTCCTTGTACGAAATCTTTAATCGCTATCGACTACAGAGTTTCAATAGAGTTTCATATTAGAGCTCCATTTGTTTTTCGTTCTTTTAAACTCTGCGCGAGTTAGGGCGCTAGATCATATGTGTTTTATAATATTGTAATTCTGCAAGAGAGAAAATATATATATAAAAGTTGTCTCACAAAGGCTTTGTATTAAAAATTGGAAAGTAAAGTATGCACATTGTAAACGCAAGGGATGTCGTTAGAGTATTCAATCAAGATATTCATTCTTGAGGGTTATTTAAATATAAATAAAGTAAATTGTTAAATACGTTACAAGAATCCTTTTTTATCTTTTTAAAGAACAACGCACGTGCGATGACCAATTTCGATGCAGATCTGGACAGTGTGTCCATGAGTACCAGGTTTGTGATGAATTTCCAGATTGCGTAGACGAAAGTGACGAAGTTCCTGAGATGTGTGGTAAGTTTCGATTTCAGATATTATTTAGTCCTTCTTTTCTGTCCTGCACCTCAAATATCTAGCTGGAAAATATTTTTGTTTTATTGAGTTATAATAGTTTGTTGACTAATTTAGAGAATTTTTGTATATTATCTTGCAACAGCACTTACAGAAATAGTTAGACGTGATGATATCTGAGCCACATAGAAAATTTAACGTTTGTCTTGTTGTATTTTCAATTATAACAGATTTCTATGTAGGTACTGTATGTCAAAACGTTGTACTCTCTACTCTAAAAGTTCACTTTAAATGCTCACTCATTGTTATCTTCATCAAGTATACGAAGACACAGAGAGTAGAAGATTCCGATGGATAAATATTTCATCTCGGGCGTTTGTTTCCAAGTTATGTAGATTTTGAGTAACATCTTTTGTTCCTGATATGTACGGTTTTGCAAATAGGCAAGTCGTATGATAGTGACACATATCTAAGCATTCTAAGAGAATTTTAGGATCTCACTTTCTAGCATTGTGTATGTCATTTGTAGTCCTTTTTGGAAAGTAATGCATTTACTACTGTACAACTAAGCAATTACCTTTTGTGCCTAGCTCCTGCAGAGATAATTCCGGCGATGTCACTTTGTTACCCAGAAACCAAATAGCCTAGACTACTCGTTATGAACAACATTCGTCTTGATTCATTATATTGTACTCAACTCGAAATTGAGAAATTCTGCGATCTTCTAATATATAAATAAGAATGTTTATTTATATATTAGAAGGTTATAACTTTTCGCAACTAGGTATTCTAGATGAGAGAATCAATTATAACATAATTTATTAAGATAAAGTACTAACGGAAATACCTTACAAATGAAAGTATTAAATAGGATGATTGCCTTCCAATTGATAATCAATATTTGTGCAATTTCCATGAATCACACTTCTATATCAGCACAGAAATCATTTAGATTCTGTTATCGCCATCTTTTCCATATTACATTTTATCATGATAACCATAAGTACTAACAATATATATATATATATATATATATATATATATATATATATATATATA